>CAUVYP010000061.1:97500-147500 GCA_963556195.1 Sepiola atlantica | reverse complement strand
ACTTTGATCTAAGAGAACTTAGATCAAAGTTTCAGCGTACAGTCTGCCCTACTATTTAATTCATAGCTTTGGAGAGGATATACAGATTCATATATTTCCTCAGGGTATTAGTGAAAGTTATGTTGTTTCTCGTTTCTTAGACTAGACACTCTGCGTGACTGAATGAAAGTATATATATATATATGGCCAAATTTATTAGATTTAAATTCGGAAAAATAAGCAAGGGGAATAATTTATTTCTGCGTAAATTCCTAACACACTTTTCCTACATGGAACTATGCATGATTGTTTTATGTATTTCTTATGTGAAAGGAGAAAGCAAATAGCAAGTCAGACCATCCTCACCTATAGGTGAAGTGACAAAGCAAAGTCCAGTATAAACAAAAGGGTAGTAATATTATTTAACCCGTAGTAGGAGAGAGACGGGCGAAAAAGAAAAAAAAATGCATGCATTGTCCATTGTCTCCAATACTGAAGTGAGAAGAGAAACCTTTTTCGCCCGCGCGAAGAAAGAACATTTATTTCCGCTCGCGTGTTTGATTGTCAAATTTGTCGGCGTCACCAAATCACTGCCCACTCCTCCCCTTTCTCTCTGCCCGGTCGCCATGGCAACACTCACCTATTTTTAGCAAGAATATATGGAATAAAAAAGTAAAAAAAAAAAATCCTACTACGACGGTGCTGGCCATGATGGATTTTAAACTCATGTTGTCGAATAAAAAAGTAAAAAAAAAGAATGCTGTTACTACTACTACTACTACTACTACTACTATTCGTGATGATCGTATATATGACTACACACACACATACATATATATGACCACACACACACACACACACATATATATATATATATATATATATATATATATATATATATATATATATATATATATATATATATATATAGTAAGCTATGAAAATATATTTATGGGAATTAAGCTACACAAAGGCTTCCGCGTTTCATCCCCCTGGGGGGGGGGGTCTTCAGGCTTAAAAGCATAGAGTTATGTTTGCCGGGTGTTTGTATATAAAAGCACCCGGCGAAATAACTCCATGCATTTTAGCATGAAGACTCCCCCCGGGGATGAAACGCGGGAGCCTCTGTGTAGCTTAATTGCCATAAATATATTTTCATAGCTTACTACCTAGCTCTACTTACGTATCGAGCACTCTTGAAGTAAATACTGAAAATTGATACATAAACAATTATATCTCCTTATAAAATTTTATGTGGATACATGAAATACATATATATACCTATTTATATATATACACACACACACACACACACACACACACACACACACACATATATATATATATATATATATATATATATATGTGTGTGTGTGCATACATATATATATACACACATATATATATGTATACAGATATATATCTCTATATATATGTATATATATATATATATATATATATATATATATATATGACTACACACACACATACATATATATATATGACTACACACACACACACACACACACATATATATATATATATAAATAGTAAGCTATGAAAATATATTAACGGGAATTAAGCTACACAGAGGCTCCCGCGTTTCATCCCCCGGAGAAGGGGGGGGGGGAGTCTTCAGGCTTAAAAGCATGGAGTTATGTTTGCCGAGAGTTTGTATATAAAAACACCCGGAAAATAAACACCATGCATTTTAGCCTGAAGACTCCCCCCCCCCCCCCGGGGATGAAACGCGGGAGCCTCTGTGTAGCTTAATTGCCATAAATATATTTTCATAGCTCTACTTACGTATCGAGCACTCTTGGAGTAAATACTGAAAATTGATACATAAAAAATTATATCTCCTTATAAAATTTTATGTGGATACAGGAAATACATATATATATATATACCTATTTAAACACACACACACACATGTATATATATATGTATACATATATATACATATATATGTGTTAGCATACATATATATATACACACACATATATATATATATATATATGTATATATATGTACATATATATATATATATATATATATATATATATATATATATATATATATATATATATATATATATATATATGTGTATATACATATATGTATATATAAGAAAAAACGGTTGATATGCCACAAAACAGCCAAACCCAACATAAATGGTTGATAAGCCGAAAAACGAGAAAAGTTTTTATTTTTTTATTTCTTCGTTTTAATCTTTAACAAAAATGTTTTCATTTTTTATTTATTTGTTCGCCCCATCTCGGCCTCCCGACTTGGTATCCATTGAAAATACAATAGGCGTCGTTACAGTCACATTAGTGAAAATATTAAAGTTTGTTTTGGAAAGAAAAGTTGAAATAATATCGAATGATTTTGACGACACGTTCTGCGAGCCGAGCCGGCGAAAAATAGAATTTATTCAAAATGTTTACTAGCTGACGTACAAAAAATATGGGCCTGAGATAATAATTACTAAGGTCGTTTTAAAAACTACACTGATATCTTTGTGTTAAATAAACACTCCGGAAATGAGCACTCTAGACAGGGGAGGTAGAGCTGGTGAGGACTGACTATTCAATTCATAACTGTAGGGGGGAGGGGAGAATATATGGGTTCATACCTTTCCTAAGGGTTTTAGAAAATGTAATGCTGTTTTAAATAGTAGGGCAGACTGTACGCTGAAACTTTGATCTAAGAGAACTTAGATCAAAGTTTCAGCGTACAGTCTGCCCTACTATTTAATTCATAGCTTTGGAGAGGATATACAGATTCATATATTTCCTCAGGGTATTAGTGAAAGTTATGTTGTTTCTCGTTTCTTAGACTAGACACTCTGCGTGACTGAATGAAAGTATATATATATATATGGCCACATTTATTAGATTTAAATTCGGAAAAATAAGCAAGGGGAATAATTTATTTCTGCGTAAATTCCTAACACACTTTTCCTACATGGAACTATGCATGATTGTTTTATGTATTTCTTATGTGAAAGGAGAAAGCAAATAGCAAGTCAGACCATCCTCACCTATAGGTGAAGTGACAAAGCAAAGTCCAGTATAAACAAAAGGGTAGTAATATTATTTAACCCGTAGTAGGAGAGAGACGGGCGAAAAAGAAAAAAAAATGCATGCATTGTCCATTGTCTCCAATACTGAAGTGAGAAGAGAAACCTTTTTCGCCCGCGCGAAGAAAGAACATTTATTTCCGCTCGCGTGTTTGATTGTCAAATTTGTCGGCGTCACCAAATCACTGCCCACTCCTCCCCTTTCTCTCTGCCCGGTCGCCATGGCAACACTCACCTATTTTTAGCAAGAATATATGGAATAAAAAAGTAAAAAAAAAAAATCCTACTACGACGGTGCTGGCCATGATGGATTTTAAACTCATGTTGTCGAATAAAAAAGTAAAAAAAAAGAATGCTGTTACTACTACTACTACTACTACTACTACTATTCGTGATGATCGTATATATGACTACACACACACATACATATATATGACCACACACACACACACACACATATATATATATATATATATATATATATATATATATATATATATATATATATATATATATATAGTAAGCTATGAAAATATATTTATGGGAATTAAGCTACACAAAGGCTTCCGCGTTTCATCCCCCTGGGGGGGGGGTCTTCAGGCTTAAAAGCATAGAGTTATGTTTGCCGGGTGTTTGTATATAAAAGCACCCGGCGAAATAACTCCATGCATTTTAGCATGAAGACTCCCCCCGGGGATGAAACGCGGGAGCCTCTGTGTAGCTTAATTGCCATAAATATATTTTCATAGCTTACTACCTAGCTCTACTTACGTATCGAGCACTCTTGAAGTAAATACTGAAAATTGATACATAAACAATTATATCTCCTTATAAAATTTTATGTGGATACATGAAATACATATATATACCTATTTATATATATACACACACACACACACACACACACACACACACACACACACACATATATATATATATATATATATATATATATATATATGTGTGTGTGTGCATACATATATATATACACACATATATATATGTATACAGATATATATCTCTATATATATGTATGTATATATATATATATATATATATATATATATATATATATATATATATATGACTACACACACACATACATATATATATATGACTACACACACACACACACACACACATATATATATATATATAAATAGTAAGCTATGAAAATATATTAACGGGAATTAAGCTACACAGAGGCTCCCGCGTTTCATCCCCCGGAGAAGGGGGGGGGGAGTCTTCAGGCTTAAAAGCATGGAGTTATGTTTGCCGAGAGTTTGTATATAAAAACACCCGGAAAATAAACACCATGCATTTTAGCCTGAAGACTCCCCCCCCCCCGGGGATGAAACGCGGGAGCCTCTGTGTAGCTTAATTGCCATAAATATATTTTCATAGCTCTACTTACGTATCGAGCACACTCTTGGAGTAAATACTGAAAATTGATACATAAAAAATTATATCTCCTTATAAAATTTTATGTGGATACAGGAAATACATATATATATATATACCTATTTAAACACACACACACACATGTATATATATATGTATACATATATATACATATATATGTGTTAGCATACATATATATATACACACACATATATATATATATATATATATATGTATATATATGTACATATATATATATATATATATATATATATATATATATATATATATATATATATATGTGTGTATATACATATATGTATATATAAGAAAAAACGGTTGATATGCCACAAAACAGCCAAACCCAACATAAATGGTTGATAAGCCGAAAAACGAGAAAAGTTTTTATTTTTTTATTTCTTCGTTTTAATCTTTAACAAAAATGTTTTCATTTTTTATTTATTTGTTCGCCCCATCTCGGCCTCCCGACTTGGTATCCATTGAAAATACAATAGGCGTCGTTACAGTCACATTAGTGAAAATATTAAAGTTTGTTTTGGAAAGAAAAGTTGAAATAATATCGAATGATTTTGACGACACGTTCTGCGAGCCGAGCCGGCGAAAAATAGAATTTATTCAAAATGTTTACTAGCTGACGTACAAAAAATATGGGCCTGAGATAATAATTACTAAGGTCGTTTTAAAAACTACACTGATATCTTTGTGTTAAATAAACACTCCGGAAATGAGCACTCTAGACAGGGGAGGTAGAGCTGGTGAGGACTGACTATTCAATTCATAACTGTAGGGGGGAGGGGAGAATATATGGGTTCATACCTTTCCTAAGGGTTTTAGAAAATGTAATGCTGTTTTAAATAGTAGGGCAGACTGTACGCTGAAACTTTGATCTAAGAGAACTTAGATCAAAGTTTCAGCGTACAGTCTGCCCTACTATTTAATTCATAGCTTTGGAGAGGATATACAGATTCATATATTTCCTCAGGGTATTAGTGAAAGTTATGTTGTTTCTCGTTTCTTAGACTAGACACTCTGCGTGACTGAATGAAAGTATATATATATATATATGGCCACATTTATTAGATTTAAATTCGGAAAAATAAGCAAGGGGAATAATTTATTTCTGCGTAAATTCCTAACACACTTTTCCTACATGGAACTATGCATGATTGTTTTATGTATTTCTTATGTGAAAGGAGAAAGCAAATAGCAAGTCAGACCATCCTCACCTATAGGTGAAGTGACAAAGCAAAGTCCAGTATAAACAAAAGGGTAGTAATATTATTTAACCCGTAGTAGGAGAGAGACGGGCGAAAAAGAAAAAAAAATGCATGCATTGTCCATTGTCTCCAATACTGAAGTGAGAAGAGAAACCTTTTTCGCCCGCGCGAAGAAAGAACATTTATTTCCGCTCGCGTGTTTGATTGTCAAATTTGTCGGCGTCACCAAATCACTGCCCACTCCTCCCCTTTCTCTCTGCCCGGTCGCCATGGCAACACTCACCTATTTTTAGCAAGAATATATGGAATAAAAAAGTAAAAAAAAAAAATCCTACTACGACGGTGCTGGCCATGATGGATTTTAAACTCATGTTGTCGAATAAAAAAGTAAAAAAAAAGAATGCTGTTACTACTACTACTACTACTACTACTACTATTCGTGATGATCGTATATATGACTACACACACACATACATATATATGACCACACACACACACACACATATATATATATATATATATATATATATATATATATATATATATATATATATATATATATATATATATATATATATATATAGTAAGCTATGAAAATATATTTATGGGAATTAAGCTACACAAAGGCTTCCGCGTTTCATCCCCCTGGGGGGGGGGTCTTCAGGCTTAAAAGCATAGAGTTATGTTTGCCGGGTGTTTGTATATAAAAGCACCCGGCGAAATAACTCCATGCATTTTAGCATGAAGACTCCCCCCGGGGATGAAACGCGGGAGCCTCTGTGTAGCTTAATTGCCATAAATATATTTTCATAGCTTACTACCTAGCTCTACTTACGTATCGAGCACTCTTGAAGTAAATACTGAAAATTGATACATAAACAATTATATCTCCTTATAAAATTTTATGTGGATACATGAAATACATATATATACCTATTTATATATATACACACACACACACACACACATATATATATATATAAATATATGTGTGTGTGTGTGTGCATACATATATATATATACACACATATATATATGTATACAGATATATATCTCTATATATATGTATGTATATATATATATATATATATATATATATATATATATATATGACTACACACACACATACATATATATATATGACTACACACACACACACACACACACACACACACATATATAAATAGTAAGCTATGAAAATATATTAACGGGAATTAAGCTACACAGAGGCTCCCGCGTTTCATCCCCCGGAGAAGGGGGGGGGGAGTCTTCAGGCTTAAAAGCATGGAGTTATGTTTGCCGAGAGTTTGTATATAAAAACACCCGGAAAATAAACACCATGCATTTTAGCCTGAAGACTCCCCCCCCCCCCCCGGGATGAAACGCGGGAGCCTCTGTGTAGCTTAATTGCCATAAATATATTTTCATAGCTCTACTTACGTATCGAGCACTCTTGGAGTAAATACTGAAAATTGATACATAAAAAATTATATCTCCTTATAAAATTTTATGTGGATACAGGAAATACATATATATATATATACCTATTTATACACACACACACACACACATGTATATATATATGTATACATATATATGTATACATATATATACATATATATGTGTTAGCATACATATATATATACACACATATATATATATGTATATATATGTACATATATATATATATATATATATATATATATATATATATATATATATATCTTCGCAGATAAAAAGAAAAAAAATAACAGTGAAATAAAGGCTGGCAAAAGTCGCTTCATTGTTTATTTTTTAATAAAATTGTGGTCTTAAATTATATGTAATTTTTATTTCACTTTAAATAATTTAAATAGGAATTAACACGAAATGAAAGGAAAAATACTCCTGGATGAGAATAGTAGTCCGAATTATACAAATTATCAATCCTCATCTCAAAAATTCATAAAAACATTTTCTTTTAATTTGTTTTACTAAAACACGGTTTAAGTAATAATTTTGGTGACTGAAATAGGATTTAACAAATATTTTTTTAAAATGATGATTCAAAATGAAGGTGTTAGACTATTTGCTGTTATTGTCTGTGTGTGTTTTTATCGCCTCCTTCATGTGGGATAAATGTAGATCTTGAGAGACAACATTTACCTCAGTCGAAAAAAACAAATAAACAACAAATAAATGTTACCAAAAGCAAGATAAGTTACTTTAAATTCTGTTAGACAAAAAGTTCGGTTCAAATTCTGTAGAAGTAATCTTTTTTTCGATTATACAAAAGATAGATAAATTGATAAATATTCATAGATATGCATTAACATATAAATAGATAGATAGATAGATAGATAGATAGATATTCATATATATATATATATATATATATATATATATATATATATGTGTGTGTGTGTGTGTGTGTGTATATGTATGTATATATATATATATATATATATATATATAGATAGATAGATAGATATTCATATATATGTGTGTGTGTGTGTGTGTGTGTGTGTGTAGATAGATAGATAGATAGATAGATAGATAGATAGATAGATAGATAGATAGATAGCGTACTTTTTGTCAGTCACTTTTTTCTCTCTATCTTAAGAAAGGTTCGTTTATTTCCGCGCACATCTGCACCCATGGACACTTGAGTTCAACGCGTTCATTTTACCGGTCGTGTGCGTATGTCTCCCCTTACCATAAAATCATTCTTTGAACTCCGAAAAGGTCGCAACGAATCGTCAAAGTTTTTTTTATGACTGTTCTTTTGGCTCGGGGGCGGGGCGTAGCCGACAGCGACGCGAGTTCTGGGGGTTGTTACACCAAACGGTTTATAAATATATGTTGAGACGAACACACTCTTCGGTAGCTATTGGCGACAGCCGGAGAGTTTTCGAACACATCAAAAGCCATGTGTTTGAAGAGACACGTCGTCCGGTTGAAGAAGAATTACACTTGGTGTGTGTCGATGTAAGTGATGACGATATGAAAAGAGAGAGACGTTGAAACTCCCCTTACCATAAAATGATTGTTTGAAATCCGAAAAGGTCGTAACGAATCGTCAATTTCTTTTGATGTCTGTTTTTCAGGTTTGCGGTCGAGGCCCCGCTAACAGCGACACGAGTCTGGGGGTTGTTACACCAAACGGTTTATAAATATATGTTGAGAGGAACACACTCTTCGGTAGCTATTGGCGACAGCCAGAGAGTTTTCGAACGGATCAAAAGCCATGTGTTTGAAAAGACATGTCGTCCGATTGAAAGACGATAATACTTGGTGTGAGTCTACGTAAGTGATGGCCATATCCACAAGGAGAGAGACGTTGAAACTCCCCTTACCATAACATCATCAAATCAGTATTTGAAAACGGAAAATGTCGCAACGAATCGTCAAAGTTTTTTATGTCCGTTTTTCAGAGCTGGCGTACGGGTGCAGCCAACAGGGACACCAGAGAGTTTCCGAACGCAAGCCATGTGTTTGAAATGACACGTTGTCCGGTTGAAAGACCATAATTCTTGGTGTGTCTCGAGCTAAGTTTATGGCCATATACCAAGAGAGAGACGTTAGTGTTATCTTATTATGAATGCTTTGAAGATATATTGAAACTCGAGTTAAAATAAAGAAAATAATTCTCGGTATGTCTCGACCTAAGTGAAGGCCATATCCACAGAGAGAGACCTAAGTGTTATGAGGGCTTTGAAGATATATTGAAACTCGAGTTAAAATAAAGAAAATAATTCTCGGTATGTCTCGACCTAAGTGAAGGCCATATCAACAGAGAGAGACCTAAGTGTTATGAGGGCTTTGAAGATATATTGAAACTCGAGTTAAAATAAAGGAAATAATTCTCGGTATGTCTCGACCTAAGTGAAGGCCATATCCACAGAGAGAGACCTAAGTGTTATGAGGGCTTTGAAGATATATTGAAACTCGAGTTAAAATAAAGGAAATAATTCTCGGTATGTCTCGACCTAAGTGAAGGCCATATCAACAGAGAGAGACCTAAGTGTTATGAGGGCTTTGAAGATATATTGAAACTCGAGTTAAAATAAAGAAAATAATTCTTGGTATGTCTCGACCTAAGTGAAGGCCCTATCTACAGAGAAAGACGTTAGTGTTATGAGGGCGTTGAAGATATATGAAAATTCGAGTTCTTCGTATGTCTCGACCTGAGTGAAGGCCCTATCTACGGAGAAAGACGTCAGTGTTATGAGGGCGTTGAAGATATATGAAAATTCGAGTTAAAATAACAACATAATTCTTGGTATGTCTCGACCTAAGTGAAGGCCCCATCTACAGAGAAAGACGTCAGTGTTATGAGGGCGTTGAAGATATATGAAAATTCGAGTTCTTGGTATGTCTCGACCTAAGTGAAGGCCCTATCTACGGAGAAATGCGTCAGTGTTATGAGGGCGTTGAAGATATATTGAAATTGGAGTTAAAATAAAAACATAATTCCTGGTATGTCTCGACCTAAGTGAAGGCGCTATCTACAGAGAAAGACATCAGTGTTATGAGGGCGTTGAAGATATATCAAAATTCGAGTTCTTGGAATGTCTCGACCTGAGTGAAGGCCCTATCTACGGAGAAAGACGTCAGTGTTATGAGGGCGTTGAAGATATATGAAAATTCGAGTTAAAATAACAACATAATTCTTGGTATGTCTCGACCTAAGTGAAGGCCCCATCTACAGAGAAAGACGTCAGTGTTATGAGGGCGTTGAAGATATATGAAAATTCGAGTTCTTGGTATGTCTCGACCTGAGTGAAGGCCCTATCTACGGAGAAAGACGTCAGTGTTATGAGGGCGTTGAAGATATATTGAAATTCGAGTTAAAATAACAACATAATTCTTGGTATGTCTCAGCCTGAGTGAAGGCCCTATCTACGGAGAAAGACGTCAGTGTTATGAGGGCGTTGAAGATATATGAAAATTCGAGTTAAAATAAAGACATAATTCTTGGTATGTCTCGACCCGAGTGAAGGCCCTATCTACAGAGAAAGACGTCAGTGTTATGAGGGCGTTGAAGATATATTGAAAGTCGAGTTAAAATAAAGACATAATTCCTGGTATGTCTCCGACCTAAGTGAAGGCGCTATCTACAGAGAAAGACATCAGTGTTATGAGGGCGTTGAAGAAATATGAAAATTCGAGTTCTTGGTATGTTTCGACCTGAGTGAAGGCCCTATCTACGGAGAAAGACGTCAGTGTTATGAGGGCGTTGAAGATATATGAAAATTCGAGTTAAAATAAAGACATAATTCTTGGTATGTCTCGACCTAAGTGAAGGCTCTATCTACAGAGAAAGACGTCAGTGTTATGAGGGCGTTGAAGATATATGAAAATTCGAGTTAAAATAAAGATATAATTCTTGGTATGTCTCGACCTAAGTGGAGGCCCCATCTACAGAGAAAGACGTCAGTGTTATGAGGGCGTTGAAGATATATTGAAATTCGAGTTAAAATAAAGACATAATTCTTGGTATCTCTCGACCTGTGTGAAGGCCCTATCTACAGAGAAAGACGTCAGTGTTATGAGGGCGTTGAAGATATATTGAAATTCGAGTTAAAATAAAGACATAATTCCTGGTATGTCTCGACCTAAGTGAAGGCGCTATCTACAGAGAAAGACATCAGTGTTATGAGGGCGTTGAAGATATATGAAAATTCGAGTTCTTGGTATGTCTCGACCTGAGTGAAGGCCCTATCTACGGAGAAAGACGTCAGTGTTATGAGGGCGTTGAAGATATATTGAAATTCGAGTTAAAATAAAGACATAATTCTTGGTATGTCTCAGCCTGAGTGAAGGCCCTATCTACGGAGAAAGACGTCAGTGTTATGAGGGCGTTGAAGATATATGAAAATTCGAGTTAAAATAAAGACATAATTCTTGGTATGTCTCGACCCGAGTGAAGGCCCTATCTACAGAGAAAGACGTAAGTGTTATGAGGGCGTTGAAGATATATTGAAATTCGAGTTAAAATAAAGACATAATTCTTGGTATGTCTCGACCTAAGTGAAGGCCCCATCTACAGAGAAAGACGTCAGTGTTATGAGGGCGTTGAGGATATATTGAAATTCGAGTTAAAATAAAGACATAATTCTTGGTATCTCTCGACCTGTGTGAAGGCCCCATCTACAGAGAAAGACGTCAGTGTTATGAGGGCGTTTAAGATATATTGAAATTCGAGTTAAAATAAAGACATAATTCCTGGTATGTCTCGACCTAAGTGAAGGCGCTATCTACAGAGAAAGACATCAGTGTTATGAGGGCGTTGAAGATATATGAAAATTCGAGTTCTTGGTATGTCTCGACCTGAGTGAAGGCCCTATCTACGGAGAAAGACGTCAGTGTTATGAGGGCGTTGAAGATATATGAAAATTCGAGTTAAAATAAAGACATAATTCTTGGTATGTCTCGACCTAAGTGAAGGCCCTATCTACAGAGAAAGACGTCAGTGTTATGAGGGCGTTGAAGATATATGAAAATTCGAGTTCTTCGGATGTCTCAGCCTGAGTGAAGGCCCTATCTACGGAGAAAGACGTCAGTGTTAGTAGGGCGTTTAAGATATATTGAAATCTGAGTTAAAATAAAGACATAATTCCTGGTATGTCTCGACCTGAGTGAAGGCCCTATCTACGGAGAAAGACGTCAGTGTTATGAGGGCGTTGAAGATATATTGAAATTCGAGTTAAAATAAAGACATAATTCTTGGTATGTCTCAGCCTGAGTGAAGGCCCTATCTACGGAGAAAGACGTCAGTGTTATGAGGGCGTTGAAGATATATGAAAATTCGAGTTAAAATAAAGACATAATTCTTGGTATGTCTCGACCTAAGTGAAGGCCCTATCTACAGAGAAAGACGTCAGTGTTATGAGGGCGTTGAAGATATATGAAAATTCGAGTTCTTCGGATGTCTCAGCCTGAGTGAAGGCCCTATCTACGGAGAAAGACGTCAGTGTTAGTAGGGCGTTGAAGATATATTGAAATCTGAGTTAAAATAAAGACATAATTCCTGGTATGTCTCGACCTGAGTGAAGGCCCTATCTACGGAGAAAGACGTCAGTGTTATGAGGGCGTTGAAGATATATGAAAATTCGAGTTAAAATAAAGACATAATTCTTGGTATGTCTCGACCCGAGTGAAGGCCCTATCTACAGAGAAAGACGTAAGTGTTATGAGGGCGTTGAAGATATATTGAAATTCGAGTTAAAATAAAGACATAATTCTTGGTATGTCTCGACCTAAGTGAAGGCCCCATCTACAGAGAAAGACGTCAGTGTTATGAGGGCGTTGAGGATATATTGAAATTCGAGTTAAAATAAAGACATAATTCCTGGTATGTCTCGACCTAAGTGAAGGCCCCATCTACGGAGAAAGACGTCAGTGTTATGAGGGCGTTGAAGATATATTGAAATTAGAGTTAAAATAAAGACATAATTCCTGGTATGTCTCGACCTAAGTGAAGGCGCTATCTACAGAGAAAGACATCAGTGTTATGAGGGCGTTGAAGATATATGAAAATTCGAGTTCTTGGTATGTCTCGACCTGAGTGAAGGCCCTATCTACGGAGAAAGACGTCAGTGTTATGAGGGCGTTGAAGATATATTGAAACTCGAGTTCAAATAAAGTAAATAATTCTTGGTGTGTCTCGACCTAAGTAATGACCATATCTAGAGAGAGAGAGAGAGAGAGAGAGAGAGAGACAGAGGGGTTTTGAAGATATAGAACAACCCAGAGTTATGCATTTCTCCCATCGTTTGTTGCAGCTCTGGACACCGTTTTTGTAGAACACCCCAGGTCGGTCTTCCAACCACGTCGTAACTTCAAAAATCAAGGCTGCATCATCTGGGGAACGCTTTCCTTTCAAAAACAACTTCATGGCTGGGAAGAGATGAAAGTCAGAGGGTGCAAGGTCAGGAGAGAAGGGGGATGGAGGAGGATTTCCATAGCCACACGCCCGTGCCACTGATCTGGCGACATGCGTTGTCCTGCAGGAGGAGGATGCCTTTGCTAATCTTGCCCCGCCTCTTGATTTTGATAGCTTCTCTTAATTTTATCAAAAGTGAAGCGTAATAGACTGCTCTCATTGTGGTAACCTTTGCCAGGAAATCTGTCATCACTACTCCGCCCTGGTCCCAGAAGATTGTGAGCATGACATTGCCAGCGGAGGGTTGCACCCTTGCCTCCTTTGGAGGTGGTGGGTCCAAGTGCTTCCACTGCTTTGACTGGTCTCTGTATCATAGTTCCATCCTGTGTAATGAGTCTTTTGAAAAACTTTGACTCATCTTCCTGACACATCTCCAAATTCATCCTCGATCACTCGACCTTCTGGAAAGGTGCGAACAACCTGGGAATACATCTAGCAGGCACCTTATGCATATGCAAATGGTCATGAATGATAGTTTCATAGACCCTTGACTTCTTGGGCTATTTGGCGAATAGTAATGCGTCGATCTTCCATAATGGCAGCCTCAACTTGACGGACAGATGCCTGATCACTGGCAGAAGCTGGACAACCAGGTGTGGGAGCTGTTTCCACAGACTTCCACGATGACAGCGTTTTACAAGGTCATAAAATAGTAAAAAGACGTTGTTGGTAAATGATATCTATCATGTGTTTATATTAATGCGACTCCACAAAATTGAACCCGGGTTCCTGAAATGAAATAAAAAAACACACAGACTATTTTAGATGTAATCGCCTAAAAAAAGTAGAATCTCATTTTTATTTTTGAGTTAATTACTGAACAGCTATTTCACATTGATATTTTTAAATAGGATATTTTTTAAATCACTTCATGTACAGAGGCTTTTTTGTTTTTCTTTATTTCAGAAAGAGCTCAATAATTTTAACTAATTTTATTAGCTTGAAAGTTTTCTTTCGTCGTCGATAAACGGATATGTTGCCAGACAGTAACAGTTTCAATGGCGACATGTCATGTGTACATCAAAGGGTTGTAGCGTCCGTTGTTCCTTTGAAATGAATTAACACTCGACTGTCTTTTCAAAGTCGAGAGAAAAGGGAGGAAGGGAAGGGGTTGGGCAGTGATTTGGCGAGGCCGTTTGTTGGCCTCGCCAAATCACTGCACGTGTTTGCAAATCGCCGTACGTAAAAATAAAAAAATAAAAACTTTTCTCGTCTTTCCTTGTTGGGTTTGGCTGTTTTGTGGCATATCAACCGTTTTTTCTTATATAAACATATATGTATATACACATGTATATATGTACACATATATATATATGTATACACATATATAAATATATAATATATATATGTACACATATATGCATACATGTAATATGTATATATATGTGGCATATATATATATATATATATATATATATATATATATATATATATATACATACATACATATATATACATATATAGAGAGATATATATCTGTATACATATATATATGTATGCACACACATATATATATATATGTATATATATGTATACATATATATATATATATATATATATATATATATATATATATAGGTATGTGTGTGTGTGTATAAATAGGTATATATATATATATATATATGTATTTCATGTATCCACATAATATTTTATAAGGAGATATAATTTTTTATGTATCAATTTTCAGTAATTACTTCAAGAGTGCTCGATACGTAAGTAGAGCTAGGTAGTAATCTATGAAAATATATTTATGGCAATTAAGCTACACAAAGGCTCCCGAGTTTCATACCCGGGGGAGTCTTCAGGCTAAAATGCATGGAGTTATTTTGCCGGGTGCTTTTATATACAAACACCCGGCAAACATAACTCTATGTTTTAAGCCTGAAGACCCCCCCCTACGGGGGATGAAACGCGGAAGCCTCTGTGTAGCTTAATTCCCATAAATATACTTTCATAGCTTACTACACACACACACACACACACACACATATATATATATATATATATATATATATGTGCGTTTTTATATATATATATATATATATATATATATATATATATATATATATATATATATATATATATATATATATATATAGGAAAAGAGTGGTAGAAATTTATACAGAGTATGAATTATTCCCCTTGCTGATTTTTTGAACACTATTCAAACTGATATGTTACAAGTTTCAGCGTACACGAAAAATGCAGGAATGAAGACTACATATTTTTTCACACAAAATACATGCTAAAATATTCCTCGGTTTTGGAATTGATGTTTGTAAAAACACTTCATTGTTCTAATTGGCTGTAATTTGCAATTAACTCACGACATGACCCACCCATCTCCTATTAAGTGTCTTTCTATCACTCTCACCCTTCCTTGTATGTTGTTCGAAATCCCGCTCTTATTTCATAAGGTATCTATATGATTAGTTCATTATAAACAAAAGGGTATAGCACTACAAGTAGTAATATTATTTAAGCCGTAGCAGGAAAGATAGAGAGAGAGTGGGGGGGGGCAGTATTTACCCGAAAAAGAAAAAAAGCTAGACAATTGTCAACTAATTTCCTTACATGGATTGTCCATTGTCTCCCAATACTCAATATATTGTCGCCTATATACTGATTTTATTCGAATTTTTATTCAAATATATAAACAAATATTTATAATTATTTGAATTGTTTGAATCAGAAAAATGTGAGTTTGCAAAGCCAGTTAAATAAAAGAGGCAAATAAAAGAAATGAAATATTGGCAGTAAATAAAAAATAATTGAAATAGAAAACCAATTATGTTTGCTGTAGATTTTCATTTTCAATGGAGATATCAAATCTCCATTACTAAGTACAAGTTCGTTCCATTAGTATTAAATTTCAGACACTAAAAAAAAATGTCCTCGCCTACGAATAAGGTGGCCCCTTTTTTAACCTTAAGTGTAAAGTAGGGAGGAGAGGGGGCAGGGGTCATATGGGGGCAATCGTTGTAATGAGTTTAAATGAAATTCATTTGGCTTTGTTTTACACTGGAAACTGACGCACGTGAATATTTTGTTTGAAAGGTTTTTTTTAATCGTTCCTTAAAGGGGCATGTTAGAAAATGAATGTTAGAAAGAAAGAATAAAGAAAGAATAAAGAAAGAAAGAAAGAAAGAAAGGCGCTGAGCGGGCAGGGGACGTCACGTGATATCTTTCTCTCTGTTTGTCTGCGAAGAGGAAAGACAGGTTAAGAGACGGGGCGGGGGGGGGGGGGAAGAAAGAAAGAAAGAAAGAAAGAAAGGCGCTGAGCGGGCAGTTCACGACGCGTGCATTCAATTCCAAAATGACTTGATTATTTTTTAAGATGGCTTTTCACATAAATTCAGAATTCACACGAGGTAAGAATTTTGTGGCATTTTTTTGACATAGTGACAATTTCTTTTTTTTTTAAAATAATAATTTAAATCGCACCAGGTTTGTTTTGAACAAAAAAAAACTCTTTAAAATAACTTAAAACACAAATAAACTTATCCAGTTTTGTAGAACAGAACTGTAACTTATCTTGCCTTTGGTAACAGTTATTTGTTGTCTATTTGTTTTGTTTTTTTGTTTTTTTCGTTTTGTTTGCTGTCGTTATGAATGCCGCCTGTTTCTGAATTTTTGAGAGAAGGATTCCTAATTTAGAAATTGTTTATTAAGACTATTTTTAACTTATCTTGCCTTTGGTAACATTTAGTTGTTGCCTATTTGTTTCATCGTTTTGTTAGCTATTATGGTAAGGGGAGACATACTCACACGACCGATAAAGTGAACGCGTTGAACTCAAGTGTCCATTGGTGCAGATGTGTATTTACTCCTCGCGGAGTTAGGCACAAGGCCAGTTTTATCTTACTCCCACAAGTAAGATGTGACCCAAGATCGGGTCGAGCAAGTGGGGTTAAAAGCCAGCGCTCGAGAGGTGAGCACTCTGGCCATTTAAAAATTGCCTGGGCAGCCCCGTCGGCATTCCCCGGTAGGGGCGCCTCAGACAGTAAGCAATAAACTTACTCCACCCCAAAGAGGAGAGGCGAAGCCTGGGAGGAAGATGTGCGCGCAATAAACGATACTTAGTTAGAGAGAAAAAGACCAGAAGGTTAATTATTTAGAAAAACTTTACTTGTGTATCCTTCCCCCGTCAAAAGTGACTGACAAAAAGTACGCTATCTATCTATCTATCTATCTATCTATCTATCTATCTATCTATCTATCTATCCATCTATCTATCTGTATGTATATACACACACACACACACACACACACATATATATATATATATGAATATCTATCTATCTATCTATCTATATATATATATATATATATATACATACATATACATACACACACACACACACACACACATATATATATATATGAATATCTATCTATCTATCTATCTATCTATCTATTTATATGTTAATGCATATCTATGAATATTTATCAATTTATCTATCTTTTGTATAATCGAAAAAAAGATTACTTCTACAGAATTTGAACCGAACTTTTTGTCTAACAGAATTTAAAGTAACTTATCTTGCCCAGATAAACGATACTTTCTTAAGATAGAGAGAAAAAAACCCATGTTTTCCTAGAAGGTTCATTATTTGGAAAAACTTTACTTGTGTATCCCCCCCCCCCCGTCAAAAGTGACTGACAAAAAGTACGCTATCTATCTATCTATCTATCTATCTATCTATATATCTATCTATCTATCTATCTATTTATATGTTAATGCATATCTATCAATATTTATCAATTTATCTATGTTTTGTATAATCGAAAAAAAGATTACTTCTACAGAATTTGAACCGAACTTTTTGTCTAACAGAATTTAAAGTAACTTATCTTGCCTTTGGTAACATTTATTTGTTTATTTGTTTTATCGTTTTGTTAGCTATCGTTATAAATGCCGTCTGTTTCTGAATTTTTGAGAGAAGGATTCCTAATTTTCAAATTGTTTATTCTTAATACAACGACTATTTTTAATTTATCTTGCTTTTGGTAACATTTATTTGTTGCCTATTTGTTTTTGTTTTGTTTTATCGTTTTGTTAGCTGTCGTTATAAATGCCGTCTGTTTCTTAATTTTTTAGAGAAGGATTCCTAATTTAGAAATTGTTTATTCTTAATACAACGACTATTTTTTAATTTATCTTGCCTTTGGTAACATTTATTTGTTGGCACATGTTCGTCTTTAACCACTGTCCGTTTTTCACAACTTTTTACTGACCATTTTTCTTTTCTAGAGAATTCCGACGTTTTTGGAATTTTTTTCAACTATTTTACATTTTAGGAGGAGGGATCAGTTTCCAATGTTAATTCAACGTAGACTGATCCCCCTCTTTTTGACCATCTCAATTTAAAAAAATCTTTTTCGGTGTACAATTAGCTATCATGTCAATAGAGAATTCCGGGGGTTTCGGAAAGAAATTTAAAAAATTGATATTTAAAGACGGGGATCAGTTTTCAATGTAAATCCAACGTAGACTGATCCCCCTCTTTTTGACCATCTCAAATTTTTTAAATTATTCTTCTGTTTACAATTACCTATCATGTCGCAAGAGAATTTCGGGGTTTTTAGAAAGAAATTTAAAAAAATTTAGATTTTAAGACGGGGGATCAGTCCGTTTTTCACAGCGTTTTACGTCGTAAAATCTCAATTTTTTAAAATTTATTTCCAAAACCCCTGGTATTCTCTCGCGACATGATAGATAATTGTACACCGAAAAAGATTTTAAAAAAAATTGAGATGGTCAAAAAGAGGGGGATCAGTCTACGTTGAATTAACATTGGAAAATGATCCCCCCTCCTAAAATGTAAAATATTTGAAATTTTTTTCCAAAAACCTCAGAATTCTCTAGCAGCCTGATAGATAAGTTTACACAGAAAAAATGAAATAAAAATGGTCAGTAAAATCTAAAGTTCTGGTATATATGTTTATATTTTAAGGTATGTACATCTTTTACACTATACACAACCATGACAGAGATGGGAGAAGAATTCTGTGCACTAGTTGATGCCAAATGCTGTCGCAAGTAACATGTAGTTTACAACAGAGCACGACAACGAAACAGCAGTAAGTTCACTTTTCGATTCATTTCACACATAATTTTAGATGCTAGTATTTGTATCATACATGCCAAACATTAGTATTTATTCCAAACATGACCGTGACCTACACAATTTGACCTTGACATTCGAAACACAGGCCATTAAACGGTGACCTTGACATGACCTTGACATGAGGTTGACATGAGGTGACCGTGACCTTTACAATATGACCTTGAGCCCAGACACACAGGCCATTAACTCCGTGCGGGTGAAGTCTGACAGACACGCGTCTCCCATTAAATCGTGGACGTTTGACCTTGACATTCAAAACACAGGCCATTAAACGGTGACCTTGACATGACCTTGACATGACCTTGACATGAGGTGACCGTGACCTTTACAATATGACCTTGAGCCCAGACACACAGGCCATTAACTCCGTGCGGGTGAAGTCTGACAGACACGCGTCTCCCATTAAATCGTGGACGTTTGACCTTGACATTCAAAACACAGGCCATTAAACGGTGACCTTGACATGACCTTGACATGAGGTGACCGTGACCTTTACAATATGACCTTGAGCCCAGACACACAGGCCATTAACTCCGTGCGGGTGAAGTCTGACAGACACGCGTCTCCCATTAAATCGTGGACGTTTGACCTTCACATTCAAAACACAGGCCATTAAACGGTGACCTTGACATGACCTTGACATGACCTTGACATGAGGTGACCGTGACCTTTACAATATGACCTTGAGCCCAGACACACAGGCCATTAACTCCGTGCGGGTGAAGTCTGACAGACACGCGTCTCCCATTAAATCGTGGACGTTTGACCTTCACATTCAAAACACAGGCCATTAAACGGTGACCTTGACATGACCTTGACATGAGGTGACCGTGACCTTTACAATATGACCTTGAGCCCAGACACACAGGCCATTAACTCCGTGCGGGTGAAGTCTGACAGACACGCGTCTCCCATTAAATCGTGGACGTTTGACCTTCACATTCAAAACACAGGCCATTAAACGGTGACCTTGACATGACCTTGACATGAGGTGACCGTGACCTTTACAATATGACCTTGAGCCCAGACACACAGGCCATTAACTCCGTGCGGGTGAAGTCTGACAGACACGCGTCTCCCATTAAATCGTGGACGTTTGACCTTCACATTCAAAACACAGGCCATTAAACGGTGACCTTGACATGACCTTGACATGAGGTGACCGTGACCTTTACAATATGACCTTGAGCCCAGACACACAGGCCATTAACTCCGTGCGGGTGAAGTCTGACAGACACGCGTCTCCCATTAAATCGTGGACGTTTGACCTTCACATTCAAAACACAGGCCATTAAACGGTGACCTTGACATGACCTTGACATGACCTTGACATGAGGTGACCGTGACCTTTACAATATGACCTTGAGCCCAGACACACAGGCCATTAACTCCGTGCGGGTGCATTAACTCCGTGCGGGTGAAGTCTGACAGACACGCGTCTCCCATTAAATCGTGGACGTTTGACCTTGACATTCAAAACACAGGCCATTAAACGGTGACCTTGACATGACCTTGACATGACCTTGACATGAGGTGACCGTGACCTTTACAATATGACCTTGAGCCCAGACACACAGGCCATTAACTCCGTGCGGGTGAAGTCTGACAGACACGCGTCTCCCATTAAATCGTGGACGTTTGACCTTGACATTCAAAACACAGGCCATTAAACGGTGACCTTGACATGACCTTGACATGACCTTGACATGAGGTGACCGTGACCTTTACAATATGACCTTGAGCCCAGACACACAGGCCATTAACTCTGTGCGGGTGAAGTCTGACAGACACGCGTCTCCCATTAAATCGTGGACGTTTGACCTTGACATTCAAAACACAGGCCATTAAACGGTGACCTTGACATGACCTTGACATGAGGTGACCGTGACCTTTACAATATGACCTTGAGCCCAGACACACAGGCCATTAACTCCGTGCGGGTGAAGTCTGACAGACACGCGTCTCCCATTAAATCGTGGACGTTTGACCTTGACATTCAAAACACAGGCCATTAAACGGTGACCTTGACATGACCTTGACATGACCTTGACATGAGGTGACCGTGACCTTTACAATATGACCTTGAGCCCAGACACACAGGCCATTAACTCCGTGCGGGTGAAGTCTGACAGACACGCGTCTCCCATTAAATCGTGGACGTTTGACCTTGACATTCAAAACACAGGCCATTAAACGGTGACCTTGACATGACCTTGACATGAGGTGACCGTGACCTTTACAATATGACCTTGAGCCCAGACACACAGGCCATTAACTCCGTGCGGGTGAAGTCTGACAGACACGCGTCTCCCATTAAATCGTGGACGTTTGACCTTGACATTCAAAACACAGGCCATTAAACGGTGACCTTGACATGACCTTGACATGACCTTGACATGAGGTGACCGTGACCTTTACAATATGACCTTGAGCCCAGACACACAGGCCATTAACTCCGTGCGGGTGAAGTCTGACAGACACGCGTCTCCCATTAAATCGTGGACGTTTGACCTTGACATTCAAAACACAGGCCATTAAACGGTGACCTTGACATGACCTTGACATGACCTTGACATGAGGTGACCGTGACCTTTACAATATGACCTTGAGCCCAGACACACAGGCCATTAACTCCGTGCGGGTGAAGTCTGACAGACACGCGTCTCCCATTAAATCGTGGACGTTTGACCTTGACATTCAAAACACAGGCCATTAAACGGTGACCTTGACATGACCTTGACATGACCTTGACATGAGGTGACCGTGACCTTTACAATATGACCTTGAGCCCAGACACACAGGCCATTAACTCCGTGCGGGTGAAGTCTGACAGACACGCGTCTCCCATTAAATCGTGGACGTTTGACCTTGACATTCAAAACACAGGCCATTAAACGGTGACCTTGACATGACCTTGACATGAGGTGACCGTGACCTTTACAATATGACCTTGAGCCCAGACACACAGGCCATTAACTCCGTGCGGGTGAAGTCTGACAGACACGCGTCTCCCATTAAATCGTGGACGTTTGACCTTGACATTCAAAACACAGGCCATTAAACGGTGACCTTGACATGACCTTGACATGACCTTGACATGAGGTGACCGTGACCTTTACAATATGACCTTGAGCCCAGACACACAGGCCATTAACTCCGTGCGGGTGAAGTCTGACAGACACGCGTCTCCCATTAAATCGTGGACGTTTGACCTTGACATTCAAAACACAGGCCATTAAACGGTGACCTTGACATGACCTTGACATGAGGTGACCGTGACCTTTACAATATGACCTTGAGCCCAGACACACAGGCCATTAACTCCGTGCGGGTGAAGTCTGACAGACACGCGTCTCCCATTAAATCGTGGACGTTTGACCTTGACATTCAAAACACAGGCCATTAAACGGTGACCTTGACATGACCTTGACATGACCTTGACATGAGGTGACCGTGACCTTTACAATATGACCTTGAGCCCAGACACACAGGCCATTAACTCCGTGCGGGTGAAGTCTGACAGACACGCGTCTCCCATTAAATCGTGGACGTTTGACCTTGACATTCAAAACACAGGCCATTAAACGGTGACCTTGACATGACCTTGACATGAGGTGACCGTGACCTTTACAATATGACCTTGAGCCCAGACACACAGGCCATTAACTCCGTGCGGGTGAAGTCTGACAGACACGCGTCTCCCATTAAATCGTGGACGTTTGACCTTGACATTCAAAACACAGGCCATTAAACGGTGACCTTGACATGACCTTGACATGACCTTGACATGAGGTGACCGTGACCTTTACAATATGACCTTGAGCCCAGACACACAGGCCATTAACTCCGTGCGGGTGAAGTCTGACAGACACGCGTCTCCCATTAAATCGTGGACGTTTGACCTTGACATTCAAAACACAGGCCATTAAACGGTGACCTTGACATGACCTTGACATGAGGTGACCGTGACCTTTACAATATGACCTTGAGCCCAGACACACAGGCCATTAACTCCGTGCGGGTGAAGTCTGACAGACACGCGTCTCCCATTAAATCGTGGACGTTTGACCTTGACATTCAAAACACAGGCCATTAAACGGTGACCTTGACATGACCTTGACATGAGGTGACCGTGACCTTTACAATATGACCTTGAGCCCAGACACACAGGCCATTAACTCTGTGCGGGTGAAGTCTGACAGACACGCGTCTCCCATTAAATCGTGGACGTTTGACCTTGACATTCAAAACACAGGCCATTAAACGGTGACCTTGACATGACCTTGACATGACCTTGACATGAGGTGACCGTGACCTTTACAATATGACCTTGAGCCCAGACACACAGGCCATTAACTCCGTGCGGGTGAAGTCTGACAGACACGCGTCTCCCATTAAATCGTGGACGTTTGACCTTGACATTCAAAACACAGGCCATTAAACGGTGACCTTGACATGACCTTGACATGAGGTGACCGTGACCTTTACAATATGACCTTGAGCCCAGACACACAGGCCATTAACTCCGTGCGGGTGAAGTCTGACAGACACGCGTCTCCCATTAAATCGTGGACGTTTGACCTTCACATTCAAAACACAGGCCATTAAACGGTGACCTTGACATGACCTTGACATGACCTTGACATGAGGTGACCGTGACCTTTACAATATGACCTTGAGCCCAGACACACAGGCCATTAACTCCGTGCGGGTGAAGTCTGACAGACACGCGTCTCCCATTAAATCGTGGACGTTTGACCTTGACATTCAAAACACAGGCCATTAAACGGTGACCTTGACATGACCTTGACATGAGGTGACCGTGACCTTTACAATATGACCTTGAGCCCAGACACACAGGCCATTAACTCCGTGCGGGTGAAGTCTGACAGACACGCGTCTCCCATTAAATCGTGGACGTTTGACCTTGACATTCAAAACACAGACCATTAAACGGTGACCTTGACATGACCTTGACATGACCTTGACATGAGGTGACCGTGACCTTTACAATATGACCTTGAGCCCAGACACACAGGCCATTAACTCCGTGCGGGTGAAGTCTGACAGACACGCGTCTCCCATTAAATCGTGGACGTTTGACCTTGACATTCAAAACACAGGCCATTAAACGGTGACCTTGACATGACCTTGACATGACCTTGACATGAGGTGACCGTGACCTTTACAATATGACCTTGAGCCCAGACACACAGGCCATTAACTCCGTGCGGGTGAAGTCTGACAGACACGCGTCTCCCATTAAATCGTGGACGTTTGACCTTGACATTCAAAACACAGGCCATTAAACGGTGACCTTGACATGACCTTGACATGACCTTGACATGAGGTGACCGTGACCTTTACAATATGACCTTGAGCCCAGACACACAGGCCATTAACTCCGTGCGGGTGAAGTCTGACAGACACGCGTCTCCCATTAAATCGTGGACGTTTGACCTTGACATTCAAAACACAGGCCATTAAACGGTGACCTTGACATGACCTTGACATGACCTTGACATGAGGTGACCGTGACCTTTACAATATGACCTTGAGCCCAGACACACAGGCCATTAACTCCGTGCGGGTGAAGTCTGACAGACACGCGTCTCCCATTAAATCGTGGACGTTTGACCTTCACATTCAAAACACAGGCCATTAAACGGTGACCTTGACATGACCTTGACATGAGGTGACCGTGACCTTTACAATATGACCTTGAGCCCAGACACACAGGCCATTAACTCCGTGCGGGTGAAGTCTGACAGACACGCGTCTCCCATTAAATCGTGGACGTTTGACCTTGACATTCAAAACACAGGCCATTAAACGGTGACCTTGACATGACCTTGACATGACCTTGACATGAGGTGACCGTGACCTTTACAATATGACCTTGAGCCCAGACACACAGGCCATTAACTCCGTGCGGGTGAAGTCTGACAGACACGCGTCTCCCATTAAATCGTGGACGTTTGACCTTGACATTCAAAACACAGGCCATTAAACGGTGACCTTGACATGACCTTGACATGACCTTGACATGAGGTGACCGTGACCTTTACAATATGACCTTGAGCCCAGACACACAGGCCATTAACTCCGTGCGGGTGAAGTCTGACAGACACGCGTCTCCCATTAAATCGTGGACGTTTGACCTTGACATTCAAAACACAGGCCATTAAACGGTGACCTTGACATGACCTTGACATGACCTTGACATGAGGTGACCGTGACCTTTACAATATGACCTTGAGCCCAGACACACAGGCCATTAACTCCGTGCGGGTGAAGTCTGACAGACACGCGTCTCCCATTAAATCGTGGACGTTTGACCTTGACATTCAAAACACAGGCCATTAAACGGTGACCTTGACATGACCTTGACATGAGGTGACCGTGACCTTTACAATATGACCTTGAGCCCAGACACACAGGCCATTAACTCCGTGCGGGTGAAGTCTGACAGACACGCGTCTCCCATTAAATCGTGGACGTTTGACCTTGACATTCAAAACACAGGCCATTAAACGGTGACCTTGACATGACCTTGACATGACCTTGACATGAGGTGACCGTGACCTTTACAATATGACCTTGAGCCCAGACACACAGGCCATTAACTCCGTGCGGGTGAAGTCTGACAGACACGCGTCTCCCATTAAATCGTGGACGTTTGACCTTGACATTCAAAACACAGGCCATTAAACGGTGACCTTGACATGACCTTGACATGACCTTGACATGAGGTGACCGTGACCTTTACAATATGACCTTGAGCCCAGACACACAGGCCATTAACTCCGTGCGGGTGAAGTCTGACAGACACGCGTCTCCCATTAAATCGTGGACGTTTGACCTTGACATTCAAAACACAGGCCATTAAACGGTGACCTTGACATGACCTTGACATGACCTTGACATGAGGTGACCGTGACCTTTACAATATGACCTTGAGCCCAGACACACAGGCCATTAACTCCGTGCGGGTGAAGTCTGACAGACACGCGTCTCCCATTAAATCGTGGACGTTTGACCTTGACATTCAAAACACAGGCCATTAAACGGTGACCTTGACATGACCTTGACATGACCTTGACATGAGGTGACCGTGACCTTTACAATATGACCTTGAGCCCAGACACACAGGCCATTAACTCCGTGCGGGTGAAGTCTGACAGACACGCGTCTCCCATTAAATCGTGGACGTTTGACCTTGACATTCAAAACACAGGCCATTAAACGGTGACCTTGACATGACCTTGACATGAGGTGACCGTGACCTTTACAATATGACCTTGAGCCCAGACACACAGGCCATTAACTCCGTGCGGGTGAAGTCTGACAGACACGCGTCTCCCATTAAATCGTGGACGTTTGACCTTGACATTCAAAACACAGGCCATTAAACGGTGACCTTGACATGACCTTGACATGAGGTGACCGTGACCTTTACAATATGACCTTGAGCCCAGACACACAGGCCATTAACTCCGTGCGGGTGAAGTCTGACAGACACGCGTCTCCCATTAAATCGTGGACGTTTGACCTTGACATTCAAAACACAGGCCATTAAACGGTGACCTTGACATGACCTTGACATGAGGTGACCGTGACCTTTACAATATGACCTTGAGCCCAGACACACAGGCCATTAACTCCGTGCGGGTGAAGTCTGACAGACACGCGTCTCCCATTAAATCGTGGACGTTTGACCTTGACATTCAAAACACAGGCCATTAAACGGTGACCTTGACATGACCTTGACATGAGGTGACCGTGACCTTTACAATATGACCTTGAGCCCAGACACACAGGCCATTAACTCCGTGCGGGTGAAGTCTGACAGACACGCGTCTCCCATTAAATCGTGGACGTTTGACCTTGACATTCAAAACACAGGCCATTAAACGGTGACCTTGACATGACCTTGACATGACCTTGACATGAGGTGACCGTGACCTTTACAATATGACCTTGAGCCCAGACACACAGGCCATTAACTCCGTGCGGGTGAAGTCTGACAGACACGCGTCTCCCATTAAATCGTGGACGTTTGACCTTGACATTCAAAACACAGGCCATTAAACGGTGACCTTGACATGACCTTGACATGAGGTGACCGTGACCTTTACAATATGACCTTGAGCCCAGACACACAGGCCATTAACTCCGTGCGGGTGAAGTCTGACAGACACGCGTCTCCCATTAATCGTGGACGTTTGACCTTGACATTCAAAACACAGGCCATTAAACGGTGACCTTGACATGACCTTGACATGACCTTGACATGAGGTGACCGTGACCTTTACAATATGACCTTGAGCCCAGACACACAGGCCATTAACTCCGTGCGGGTGAAGTCTGACAGACACGCGTCTCCCATTAAATCGTGGACGTTTGACCTTGACATTCAAAACACAGGCCATTAAACGGTGACCTTGACATGACCTTGACATGAGGTGACCGTGACCTTTACAATATGACCTTGAGCCCAGACACACAGGCCATTAACTCCGTGCGGGTGAAGTCTGACAGACACGCGTCTCCCATTAAATCGTGGACGTTTGACCTTGACATTCAAAACACAGGCCATTAAACGGTGACCTTGACATGACCTTGACATGACTTTGACATGAGGTGACCGTGACCTTTACAATATGACCTTGAGCCCAGACACACAGGCCATTAACTCCGTGCGGGTGAAGTCTGACAGACACGCGTCTCCCATTAAATCGTGGACGTTTGACCTTGACATTCAAAACACAGGCCATTAAACGGTGACCTTGACATGACCTTGACATGACCTTGACATGAGGTGACCGTGACCTTTACAATATGACCTTGAGCCCAGACACACAGGCCATTAACTCCGTGCGGGTGAAGTCTGACAGACACGCGTCTCCCATTAAATCGTGGACGTTTGACCTTGACATTCAAAACACAGGCCATTAAACGGTGACCTTGACATGACCTTGACATGACCTTGACATGAGGTGACCGTGACCTTTACAATATGACCTTGAGCCCAGACACACAGGCCATTAACTCTGTGCGGGTGAAGTCTGACAGACACGCGTCTCCCATTAAATCGTGGACGTTTGACCTTGACATTCAAAACACAGGCCATTAAACGGTGACCTTGACATGACCTTGACATGAGGTGACCGTGACCTTTACAATATGACCTTGAGCCCAGACACACAGGCCATTAACTCCGTGCGGGTGAAGTCTGACAGACACGCGTCTCCCATTAAATCGTGGACGTTTGACCTTGACATTCAAAACACAGGCCATTAAACGGTGACCTTGACATGACCTTGACATGACCTTGACATGAGGTGACCGTGACCTTTACAATATGACCTTGAGCCCAGACACACAGGCCATTAACTCCGTGCGGGTGAAGTCTGACAGACACGCGTCTCCCATTAAATCGTGGACGTTTGACCTTGACATTCAAAACACAGGCCATTAAACGGTGACCTTGACATGACCTTGACATGAGGTGACCGTGACCTTTACAATATGACCTTGAGCCCAGACACACAGGCCATTAACTCCGTGCGGGTGAAGTCTGACAGACACGCGTCTCCCATTAAATCGTGGACGTTTGACCTTGACATTCAAAACACAGGCCATTAAACGGTGACCTTGACATGACCTTGACATGACCTTGACATGAGGTGACCGTGACCTTTACAATATGACCTTGAGCCCAGACACACAGGCCATTAACTCCGTGCGGGTGAAGTCTGACAGACACGCGTCTCCCATTAAATCGTGGACGTTTGACCTTGACATTCAAAACACAGGCCATTAAACGGTGACCTTGACATGACCTTGACATGACCTTGACATGAGGTGACCGTGACCTTTACAATATGACCTTGAGCCCAGACACACAGGCCATTAACTCCGTGCGGGTGAAGTCTGACAGACACGCGTCTCCCATTAAATCGTGGACGTTTGACCTTGACATTCAAAACACAGGCCATTAAACGGTGACCTTGACATGACCTTGACATGACCTTGACATGAGGTGACCGTGACCTTTACAATATGACCTTGAGCCCAGACACACAGGCCATTAACTCCGTGCGGGTGAAGTCTGACAGACACGCGTCTCCCATTAAATCGTGGACGTTTGACCTTGACATTCAAAACACAGGCCATTAAACGGTGACCTTGACATGACCTTGACATGAGGTGACCGTGACCTTTACAATATGACCTTGAGCCCAGACACACAGGCCATTAACTCCGTGCGGGTGAAGTCTGACAGACACGCGTCTCCCATTAAATCGTGGACGTTTGACCTTGACATTCAAAACACAGGCCATTAAACGGTGACCTTGACATGACCTTGACATGACCTTGACATGAGGTGACCGTGACCTTTACAATATGACCTTGAGCCCAGACACACAGGCCATTAACTCCGTGCGGGTGAAGTCTGACAGACACGCGTCTCCCATTAAATCGTGGACGTTTGACCTTGACATTCAAAACACAGGCCATTAAACGGTGACCTTGACATGACCTTGACATGAGGTGACCGTGACCTTTACAATATGACCTTGAGCCCAGACACACAGGCCATTAACTCCGTGCGGGTGAAGTCTGACAGACACGCGTCTCCCATTAAATCGTGGACGTTTGACCTTGACATTCAAAACACAGGCCATTAAACGGTGACCTTGACATGACCTTGACATGACTTTGACATGAGGTGACCGTGACCTTTACAATATGACCTTGAGCCCAGACACACAGGCCATTAACTCCGTGCGGGTGAAGTCTGACAGACACGCGTCTCCCATTAAATCGTGGACGTTTGACCTTGACATTCAAAACACAGGCCATTAAACGGTGACCTTGACATGACCTTGACATGACCTTGACATGAGGTGACCGTGACCTTTACAATATGACCTTGAGCCCAGACACACATGCCATTAACTCCGTGCGGGTGAAGTCTGACAGACACGCGTCTCCCATTAAATCGTGGACATTTGACCTTGACATTCAAAACACAGGCCATAAAACGGTGACCTTGACATGACCTTGACATGAGGTGACAAAAGCAGTAATCCAGTGCGTGTGACGTGAGAGCACCAACAGAAATTGCTACATCCTTGACTGACAGCTTTGTGGCTCGTGCTAATGCAATCCACATTACAGATATCTCGTTGGCTTCATGCATATATTTCGCAAAGCAAACCTTTCAACACTGACAAATTGGTGCATTTTCCTTATAGACCAGCAGCACACATAAGCATTAATCGAGTGATGAAAGTCGCGTTCGACAGCTAGCGAATACAATTGACAGGCCGAAGAGACAGCTTGTGGACGCATTGCATTAGGTTGTTCACAGACCGAATTGTATTTCCTACAAAGGCGGCGTGCAGGAAACACAAAAGCGCAAATCCAGTCTGTAAATCTGCCACACAGTCTAGAATGTTTCCGATGTTACTGTCAAACAGCAGGACTCGTCCATAGAGGCTAACGAACGACTCACACCGTACGCACAAACACCGAAGAACAGTGCTCCCTACCAGCAATAACGACGACCTTTACCGGGCACAGCGATGACGACGACCAACACCACTTTTGCAACGGACAGCGACCACGACCCTTAAAAACGATACCTGTACAACAACGATGATGGAACGACACAGGTCGTTCGCTTTTGCCAGAGAGGAGATTCGCAGCTAGTTTTACCCCCGCCGTCACTGAGAGGATAGCCACAAGGCTCAACTACCAGTTCCATGCGAAGTCGGGGAACGTCTGGCCAAGAAGACACATAGGATGGCATTGGAAGCAACGGTGCCATTTTCACTCAATTCTTTTGTTCTTCTCGGCCTGACGCGGACACGTCTTTGCTGGCTACCACATGCAACCAAGACAAAAACGACCAGAGGACCGACCTAAGTTACTGATGCCGACTCTTCCTGGATTTGTACCAGAGCCCTGTTAGCCGGGGTAGATGTTACACTACCACGTTGCCACCGCCCCTACCACGGTGAGGAAGGGTTGGATTTTTAGGGGGGAATAATAAACAAATGCTGAAAATCAATAGTAAGAGACTGCCTTGTTTAGGGTGACTGAAAGTAAAAAAACAAAATTTAAATGTAATGTCAACAAACATGCACAACTCCCCACTAAGGGTTCTTAAATAATTTGGATTATTCGGACTACTCTTCTCAACTTGAGTGTTATTCTCACAACGTTTCGGCCGCTCAACCCCCGGCCTTCTTCAGTGCCTAGGAGGAGAATGTTATCATGACGACAGAATAAATGCTACACGACCACAACTTAAAAAGAGAAGAGAGTGCATGGGATGTAGGTGGGTAGGTAAGTAGAATATATATTACACCGCCCCATCTCCCAAGGAGGAGGCAATCTCTGCGAGTCTAATATAATGATGAACGACTCCCTGCGGCGTAACGGATAAAGTGCTAGGTGAAATTCAGTTCTAAGTAACCGTGCGAGCAATACTAAGAATTGCGGATTACTTGAGAATCCTAGCCAGTCATGGCTGACGGAACGAGGAGAATACTACCCACGTGGATTCAATTAAATTTGCGTACAGATTCCAGACTTCGACAAGATAAACCTGAAGAAAATCGGAGGTTACATCGGCCGAAACGTTGTGAAAATAACGCTACAGATTCCAGAATTTGACAAGATAAACCTGAAGAAGGTCGGAGGTTACATCGGCCGAAACGTTGTGAAAATAACGCTACAGATTCCAGAATTTGACAAGATAAACCTGAAGAAGGTCGGAGGTTACATCGGCCGAAACGTTGTGAAAATAACGCTACAGATTCCAGAATTTGACAAGATAAACCTGAAGAAGGTCGGAGGTTACATCGGCCGAAACGTTGTGAGAATAACGCTACAGATGACAGCAGGCGTATGAAATTATACAAATGACACAAAATATGAATGGTCATGTAAAAAAATCTGAAACATACTTCGTGACAGTTGGAAATTTGAAAGTAATTTGGAAGCATTTAAACTGCTAAAATTGAAACTAACACATTGGAGAATTGTTGTTTAACATTAACGAAACTAGAAAATGTGAGAATCCAACACGAAAATAACGAAACTAAAATCAAAAGCGAACGTAGCGAATATATATATATATATATATATATATATATATATATATATATATATATATATATATATATATAAATGGTAATAATCCAGGAAAAAATATCCACTGGGTAGTAATTCAAAGAATTTCAACTGGGTTTATAAAAAGTGCTCAATATCAAATAGAGCTTTATATATGATTATTTTTATTTACACAGACATGTACAAAATCTGCGACACTGGCATGTCGATGTTATCGATCAACAGTTATTATAAACTGAGATCTCACCAGGTAGAGTTAGAATCCGATCTTAACCTCACACACGTATATACATATATTTTATATATATATTTATATTAAAAAATTCAGAAACAGACGGCATTTATAACGACAGATAACAAAACGACAAAAACAAAAAAACAACAAATAAATGTTACCAAAGGCAAGATAAGTTAAAAATAGTCGTCGTTGTATTAAGAATAAATAACTTATAAATTAGGAATCCTTCTCTCAAAAATTCAGAAACAGACGGCATTTATAACGACAGATAACAAAACGACAAAATCAAAAAACAAAAAAAAACAACCAATAAATGTTACCAAAGGCAAGATAAGTTAAAAATAGCCGTCGTTAATAAATAATTTATAAATTAGGAATCTTTCTCTGAAAAATTCAGAAACAGACGGCATTTATAACGACAGCTAAAAATCGAAAAATAAACAAAATAGGGTTAGAAAACATGCAATAAATTTTATCAATCGTGGTAAAATGCTATGGTCTAACAGTATTTTGCTTAATTTTCGATTTTTGAGCGATTATCAAGACCTCACGTGAAGGCAGGCTAAATAACCTGCATAAGTTTCTTTGAGTTTTAAGTTATTTGTAAGAGTTTTTGTTCAAAACAAACATGGTGTGTTTTAAATTATTATTTAAAAAAAATAAATTTTGTCACTATGTTAACAAAAATACTCCAAAATTCTTACCTCGTGTGAATTCTGACGCCAATGTGAAAAGCCACCTCGAAAAAGAATCAAGCCATTTTGTTTACGGGACTCGAATCGAATGACGTCATATGCACGTGTAGTCGGCGTCGTCGTCGTCGTGAACTGCCGCTCAGCGCCTTTCTTTCTTTCTTTCTTTCTTTCTTTCCCCCCTCTCTTAATCACTTTGGCCTCTTCACAGACAAAAAGAGAGAAAGAAATCCGGGGACGTCACCTGCCCGCTAAGCGCCGTTCTTTCTTTCTTTCTTTCTTTCTTTCTCCCACCCCCCCTCTCTTAATCAGTCTTTCCTTTTCCCAGATAAAAAGAAAGAAAATAACGGTGAAATAAATGTTGGCAAAGGTCGCGTCATGGTTTTTTTTATTTTTAATAAAATTGTGCTCTTAAATTATATGTAATTTTTATTTGGGCGTATATCTAAGTGATAATAGAAAGGCCATTTATAACGACAGAGGAAACCAATAAATGTTACCAAAGGCAAGTTAAGTTACTGTTCTGAATAAGTGTATTTGTGTTTTTACTTATTTTAAAAAACTTTTCTGTTAAAAAAAAACCCGGCGTTCAGTTAAAACAACTAAAAAAATGTCTGTTCATAAGCCCAGCTCGTTGATAATCGGTGAAAAATCGAAAAGTAAACAAAATATGGTACATTCGAAATCCGTGCATGTTACCGGGTTAGACAAAAAAAACACAGTTCGGTTCAAATTCTGTAGAAGTAAATTTTTTTCGATTATACTACATGATAGTAATAATAGAAAAGCCATTTTTATATATATATATATATATATATATATATATATATATATATATATATATATATATAAATGGCTTTTCTATTATTACTATCATGTAGTATATAAATGACTTTTCTATTATATTATTATATATGTGTGTGTGTGTATGATTTAACTTTTGTCAACAACCGACAGTACATTTTGTACTGTAGCGGTCAGCAAGGAATTGCATATATATACACTAAGATAAATAGATAGATAGATAGATAGATAGATAGATAGATAGATAGATAGATAGATAGATAGATAGAAAGTCGTGTGTGTGTATGTGTGTGTGTTTATTTAATATTGGGGGAATGTATATGTATAAATGTACATATATATATATGTATATACATATATATATATATATACATGTGTGTGTGTGTAATATATATGTGTGTGTAATATATATATGTGTGTGTAATATATAAAGATGTACAGACCTATAAATATAAACATATATACAGAGACAGATAGATAGATATATTGATAGATATTCAGAAATATGCATTAACAGATATATATATATATATATATATATATATATATATATACACACACACACACACACATATATATATATACATGTATACATATATATTCTCTCTGCCCTGTCGCCATGGCAACACTCACCTTTTTTTAGCAAGAATATATGGAATAAAAAAGTTAAAAAAAGAATGCTGTTACTACTACTACTACTACTACTACTACTACTACTACTACTACTCGTGATGATGGATTTTGAACCAAAAAAACAAAAGTTAAAAATCATCTATCTATTAATTTTATTGACTGCCAATATTTAAATTTAAAATTCAAATATTACTTTTTCTTTTCTCTCATTCCTTTTATTTCTTTCATTTAACTGGGTTTGCAAACTCATGATTCAAACAATCTTACCTGAACGCAATGGGCGAAAGAGAGGGATCACATTTTTGACTAATAACACAACATACATTTTACAATATTACCTCAGCTCTCGAATTGAGTTGGTTTTGAAAAGATTCTCTTTTAATTGTTCTAATTAGCCGTAATTTATAATTAACTGAAAAAGTCATCCATTTTCTTCTGTTTTTCCAGTTTTGTCATTTTCACCGGTGCCATTTTTACCTAAACTCATGTTGTCGAATATGACAGACATGTGTGTATATATATATATATATATATATATATATATATATATATATATATATATATATAGTAAGCTATGAAAATATATTTATGGCAATTAAGCTACACAGAGGCTTCCGCGTTTCATCCCCCGGAAGGGGGGGGGGTGGAGTCTTCAGGCTTAAAAGCATGGAGTTATGTTTGCCGGGTGTTTGTATATAAAAGCGCCCGGCGAAATAACTCCATGCATTTTAGCCTGAAGACTTCCCCCTGGGGATGAAACACGGGAGCCTCTGTGTAGCTTAATTGCCATAAATATATTTTCATAGCTTACTACCTAGCTCTACTTACGTATCGAGCACTCTGGAAGTAAATACTGAAAATTGATACATAAAAAATGATATCTTATAAAATTTTATGTGGATACATGAAATACATATATATACCTATATACACACACACACATGTATATATATATATGTATATATATATATATATATATATATATATATATATGAATATATATTTATATATATATATATATATGAATATATATTTATTTATATATATATATATATATGAATATATATTTATTTATATATATATAACGTGTACACGCACACATCCCCCCCCCCCTATCTACTTTAAAGAACTTTATGTATACATGTATGTATATATAAAGAGCCTAACAGATTTTACTCGATGTGAAACCTCCTGGTGAAACTGTTAACACTATATTTCATATATATTCCGGGAGGGAAACTATAATAAATTATTAAACGCACGCACGCATAAATTCACACACTAGAGATGAACGTGTACACGCACACATTCCTTCCCCCCGCCTATCTACTTTAAAGAACTTTATGTATACATGTATGTATACATAAAGAGCCTAACAGATTTTACTCGATGTGAAACCTCCTCGTGTGAAACTGTTAACACTATATTTCCGATATTGTGAACGATCGAATAGAGATGAACGTGTACACACACACGTTTAAAGAACTACTTGGGTCGTGGAGAGAGAGAGAGAGAGAGAGAGAGAGAGAGAGAGAGAGAGAGAGAGAGAGAGAGAGGTATACAGGAACTAAAAAAAAGTGCTGGGATTGAGTTATGTTTCAAAAAAGGCAGAGATATTTCGTCGAGTTTCGTTGTGAGAAATTACAAATTTGAAAAAAACACTTACCGTTTTTTTTTTTCGCCGATTACAAATTATATTTGATGCTTTTTTTTTTGTTGATTTTTGATTGACTTTTTCTCTCGTCTTTTTGCTGTTTTTTTTTGTTGATTTTCTTTTTTTTAATATCATAAAGTATTGATCTTCCTTTGTCGCGAAAAGATTGATTTTCATTATTTTTTTTTTAATATCATAAAGTATTGATCTTCCTTTGTCGCGAAAGATTTGTCGATTTTCATTGAATTTTTTTTTAATATCATAAAGTATTGATCTTCCTTTGTCGCGAAAGATTTGTCGATTTTCATTGAAATTTTGTTGTGTTTACATCCGGTTTTGTTCTGCGTGTTTATATCACGTCGGTTGTTCACAAATGTGGATTTGATTTTGATGTATTTAATGTAGATGTGCTTATTGTGAGAGATAGAGAAAGAAAGAAAGGAGGGAGGGTCATTTTTGAAGGGGAAAAATCGTCATCAAAAAAACCTTAAATATATTACATTTTCATTGAAAGTTATTACATAGTCAATCATCATAAGAGAAAGTTCAGTGAGAAATAAAAATAGTGAATTGTCGAACTCTGTTTTTGGATCGGCAGAATTCGAGCAGACGACATCGAAAGTTGATCCAAGCCGTGTGTGTTTGTGTATGCGTGTAAGCGTTTGTTTTTGTTCTGCAAACGTCGCGACTCTGACGAGGTGAAGCTCTCTGATTGGTCGGTTGGAAAGCGTATGACCTCACTTTGTTTGTGTGTGCGTTGATCTCTCTCTCTCTCTTATTCTCTATGTGTGTGCGTGCGTGCGTTCTTCTTCCTCCCAGCAGTAAGCTCCTCGCTCCGTGATAGTCAGCGTTAAATCTGTGTCTGTGTGTGCGTTCGTGTCAAGGGCAGATAACTACTTTTCCCTAATTTCGTAAACAAAATTAAAAAACAGACAAAACTAATTTTAGATATTAAAAAAAATTATAAATAATACAAAAATATACAAAAATTATAAATAATACAAAATTGTTATTTTATTTTTAAATAAAATGATACGTATGTGAACAAAAGACGGTCTCTTTAAACATCGAAAAAAAGTTTTGTCACGTTTCTACGTCTCGTTTTTTTTTGTTTTTTTTTTATATATCTTTTATATATCTTTTATATATCTTTTATATATTTTTTATATATTTCATACATTGTATCTTTAATTTAATTTAATTTAATTTAATTTAATTTAAAAAAATAATTATTTACATTCTAACAAGTGAGTAATTATAAGAAACACGCCATAGAGTTTATCAGTGACGTCACGTGTTATAAGCATTAAAATTACAGATTCCCTATTTATTTGTGTCCCCACGAGGGCAGAGTTAGACATAGACACAAGGTTGTTTTTAATGTGGGATATTCTCGCTCCCCTAACAAGGGTATTCTGGATTGGGACAAAACATTCAATTATCTCACAAATTACAAACGGTCGGCCCATTATTTTGTTCACAATAAACTTTAAAAAACTAAAACAAAAAATATCTTTTTATTATTTAAATAGTAATTTAGGTGCTCCTTCAGATTAGGACCCAAGCTAACTTTGACCTCGTCGTTAGGGTCAAAGTTAGTTCGGGTCCTAATCTGAATATATATATATATATATATATATATATATATATATATATATATATATATATATATATATATATATATATATATATACACACACATATATATATATATATATACACACATATATATATATATATATATATATATATATACACACATATATATATATATATATATATATACACACATATATATATATATATATACACATATATACACACATATATACATATATATATATATATATATATATATATATATATATACACACATATATATATATAATATATGTGTGTATATATATATATATTTTTTGTTGGCTTGTTTCAGAATTTAGAGTGGGGATCAGTTTCATATATAAATTTAATGTAAAATGATCCCCTCATTTTCGGCCATTCTTTTTCTTGCGTTTCTTTGTGGAGAGGAGTCTACTCATGTGTGGTTTTGGGACCCTGCCACTCGGACTACACTCCCCCCCCCCCAATAAACTAAACAAGTCAATTTGATTTGTTTCCAAAAGAACAGTAAATATTTTTTTTTAAATACTAATTTTCCGGTACCGACTTCTTCTTACTTTGTGACATTTTTCTTATTCATTCAATTGTTAAAGTAACTCTCTATTATTTAAATGTCATTTGTCAGTCTGTCTGTCTGTGTGCGTGCGCGCGTGTGTGTGTGCGTGTCCAGCTAAAAGTCAGAAACTACACAAGACGAGAAATGGGAGTGTAGAGAAAGATAGAGGTTTTAAAAGAAAGATGGGTGCATCTACAGAATTTGAACCGAACTAATCGACTTTTGCTGAACTAAACCTAAGTTTAGGGTTAGGGTAAAAAAAAAAACAGTTCGGTTAACATTCTGTAGAATTACCGAAGATGTCACTTTTTAACTCTATTTTGTTGTCCATACCTCCGGGCAACGCCGGGTAGCCATGCTACTTTACAGTGATTCCTATATTTCCTTTAAAAGGGGCCGCGGTCATAAAACCTTTTCCCCGTCGCCATATTATTTTCTGAAGTCGGATTTAAAAAAGAATCCAAGAAACACATTTCCGCTGACAACCGTTTGATCTCATCTCTTCCTTTGACGCTTCCGCCAGACAGATGGCGGCGTCAGCGATGAATTTCGGCCTTGATTTGACGTGGCAAAACTGACACACGTGTATGAATTTAGCACTTAACTTTTTTTTAAAACCTTCATGTTAGAAAATGAATGTTTTTGGTTTAGAGCACAATTAAACCAAAATACTTGGCCGTATTTGATTTAGACCAATATATATTATAATCTGAATTATTTTATTTATTACGAATATATATATATCTATTATATTATTATAGGTTTGATGTGTGTTTATTTACTTTATTATTTATTACGAAACATAGTTTATGATATGGAGACAATGGACAAAACCTGTAAGAAAATTAGTTGACAAATGTCCAGCTTTTTTCCTTTTTCGGGTAAATACTGCCCCCCCTTTTTCTCTCTCTCTCTCTTTCTCTCTCTCTCTCTCTCTCTCTCTCTCTCTCTCTCTCTCTCTCTCCTGCTACGGCTTAAATAATATTACTACTGTGGTGCTATACCCTTTTGTTTATAATGGACTATTCCAATAGATACCGTATGAAATAAGAGCGGGGTTCCGAACAACATACAGGGAATGGTGAGAGTGATAGAAAGACACTTAATAAGGGATGGGTGAGTCACTTCGTGAGTTAATTGCAAATTACAGCCAATTAGAAATATGAAGTGTTTTTACAAACATCAATTCCAAACCCGAGGAATATTTTAGCATGTATTTTGTGTGAAAAAATATGTAGTCTTCATTCTTGCATTTTTCGTGTACGCTGAAACTTGTAACATATTAGTTTGAATAGTGTTCAACAAAATCAGCAAGGGGAATAATTCATACTCTGTATAAATTTCTACCATCCTTTTCCTATATATATATATATATATATATATATATATATATATATATATATATATATATATATATAGTAAGCTATGAAAATATATTTATGGGAATTAAGCTACACAAAGGCTTCCGCGTTTCATCCCCCTGGGGGGGGGGGGGGTCTTCAGGCTTAAAAGCATAGAGTTATGTTTGCCGGGTGTTTGTATATAAAAGCACCCGGCAAAATAACTCCATGCATTTTAGCATGAAGACTCCCCCCGGGGATGAAACGCGGGAGCCTCTGTGTAGCTTAATTGCCATAAATATATTTTCATAGCTTACTACCTAGCTCTACTTACGTATCGAGCACTCTTGAAGTAAATACTGAAAATTGATACATAAACAATTATATCTCCTTATAAAATTTTATGTGGATACATGAAATACATATATATACCTATTTATATATACACACACACACACACACACACACACACACACATATATATATATATATATATATATATATATATATATATATATATATATATATATATATGTGTGTGTGTGCATACATATATATATACACACATATATATATGTATACAGATATATATCTCTATATATATGTATGTATATATATATATATATATATATATATATATATATATATATGACTACACACACACATACATATATATATATGACTACACACACACACACACACATATATATATAAATAGTAAGCTATGAAAATATATTAACGGGAATTAAGCTACACAGAGGCTCCCGCGTTTCATCCCCCGGAGAAGGGGGGGGGGGAGTCTTCAGGCTTAAAAGCATGGAGTTATGTTTGCCGAGAGTTTGTATATAAAAACACCCGGAAAATAAACACCATGCATTTTAGCCTGAAGACTCCCCCCCCCCCCCCGGGGATGAAACGCGGGAGCCTCTGTGTAGCTTAATTGCCATAAATATATTTTCATAGCTCTACTTACGTATCGAGCACTCTTGGAGTAAATACTGAAAATTGATACATAAAAAATTATATCTCCTTATAAAATTTTATGTGGATACAGGAAATACATATATATATATATACCTATTTAAACACACACACACACATGTATATATATATATGTATACATATATATACATATATATGTGTTAGCATACATATATATATACACACACATATATATATATATATATATATATGTATATATATGTACATATATATATATATATATATATATATATATATATATATATATATATATTTATATATATATATATATATATATATATATATATATATGTGTATATACATATATGTATATATAAGAAAAAACGGTTGATATGCCACAAAACAGCCAAACCCAACATAAATGGTTGATAAGCCGAAAAACGAGAAAAGTTTTTATTTTTTTATTTCTTCGTTTTAATCTTTAACAAAAATGTTTTCATTTTTTATTTATTTGTTCGCCCCATCTCGGCCTCCCGACTTGGTATCCATTGAAAATACAATAGGCGTCGTTACAGTCACATTAGTGAAAATATTAAAGTTTGTTTTGGAAAGAAAAGTTGAAATAATATCGAATGATTTTGACGACACGTTCTGCGAGCCGAGCCGGCGAAAAATAGAATTTATTCAAAATGTTTACTAGCTGACGTACAAAAAATATGGGCCTGAGATAATAATTACTAAGGTCGTTTTAAAAACTACACTGATATCTTTGTGTTAAATAAACACTCCGGAAATGAGCACTCTAGACAGGGGAGGTAGAGCTGGTGAGGACTGACTATTCAATTCATAACTGTAGGGGGGAGGGGAGAATATATGGGTTCATACCTTTCCTAAGGGTTTTAGAAAATGTAATGCTGTTTTAAATAGTAGGGCAGACTGTACGCTGAAACTTTGATCTAAGAGAACTTAGATCAAAGTTTCAGCGTACAGTCTGCCCTACTATTTAATTCATAGCTTTGGAGAGGATATACAGATTCATATATTTCCTCAGGGTATTAGTGAAAGTTATGTTGTTTCTCGTTTCTTAGACTAGACACTCTGCGTGACTGAATGAAAGTATATATATATATATGGCCACATTTATTAGATTTAAATTCGGAAAAATAAGCAAGGGGAATAATTTATTTCTGCGTAAATTCCTAACACACTTTTCCTACATGGAACTATGCATGATTGTTTTATGTATTTCTTATGTGAAAGGAGAAAGCAAATAGCAAGTCAGACCATCCTCACCTATAGGTGAAGTGACAAAGCAAAGTCCAGTATAAACAAAAGGGTAGTAATATTATTTAACCCGTAGTAGGAGAGAGACGGGCGAAAAAGAAAAAAAAATGCATGCATTGTCCATTGTCTCCAATACTGAAGTGAGAAGAGAAACCTTTTTCGCCCGCGCGAAGAAAGAACATTTATTTCCGCTCGCGTGTTTGATTGTCAAATTTGTCAGCGTCACCAAATCACTGCCCACTCCTCCCCTTTCTCTCTGCCCGGTCGCCATGGCAACACTCACCTATTTTTAGCAAGAATATATGGAATAAAAAAGTAAAAAAAAAAAATCCTACTACGACGGTGCTGGCCATGATGGATTTTAAACTCATGTTGTCGAATAAAAAAGTAAAAAAAAAGAATGCTGTTACTACTACTACTACTACTACTACTATTCGTGATGATCGTATATATGACTACACACACACATACATATATATGACCACACACACACACACACATATATATATATATATATATATATATATATATATATATATATATATATATATATATATATATATATATAGTAAGCTATGAAAATATATTTATGGGAATTAAGCTACACAAAGGCTTCCGCGTTTCATCCCCCTGGGGGGGGGGGTCTTCAGGCTTAAAAGCATAGAGTTATGTTTGCCGGGTGTTTGTATATAAAAGCACCCGGCGAAATAACTCCATGCATTTTAGCATGAAGACTCCCCCCGGGGATGAAACGCGGGAGCCTCTGTGTAGCTTAATTGCCATAAATATATTTTCATAGCTTACTACCTAGCTCTACTTACGTATCGAGCACTCTTGAAGTAAATACTGAAAATTGATACATAAACAATTATATCTCCTTATAAAATTTTATGTGGATACATGAAATACATATATATACCTATTTATATATATACACACACACACACACACACACACACACACACACACACACACACATATATATATATATATATATATATATATATGTGTGTGTGTGCATACATATATATATACACACATATATATATGTATACAGATATATATCTCTATATATATGTATGTATATATATATATATATATATATATATATATATATATGACTACACACACACATACATATATATATATGACTACACACACACACACACACACATATATATATATATATAAATAGTAAGCTATGAAAATATATTAACGGGAATTAAGCTACACAGAGGCTCCCGCGTTTCATCCCCCGGAGAAGGGGGGGGGGGAGTCTTCAGGCTTAAAAGCATGGAGTTATGTTTGCCGAGAGTTTGTATATAAAAACACCCGGAAAATAAACACCATGCATTTTAGCCTGAAGACTCCCCCCCCCCCCGGGGATGAAACGCGGGAGCCTCTGTGTAGCTTAATTGCCATAAATATATTTTTATAGCTCTACTTACGTATCGAGCACTCTTAGAGTAAATACTGAAAATTGATACATAAAAAATTATATCTCCTTATAAAATTTTATGTGGATACAGGAAATACATATATATATATATACCTATTTAAACACACACACACACATGTATATATATATATGTATACATATATATACATATATATGTGTTAGCATACATATATATATACACACACATATATATATATATATATATATATGTATATATATGTACATATATATATATATATATATATATATATATATATATATATATATATATATATTATATATATATATATATATATATATATATATATATATATATATATATATATATATATATATGTGTATATACATATATGTATATATAAGAAAAAACGGTTGATATGCCACAAAACAGCCAAACCCAACATAAATGGTTGATAAGCCGAAAAACGAGAAAAGTTTTTATTTTTTTATTTCTTCGTTTTAATCTTTAACAAAAATGTTTTCATTTTTTATTTATTTGTTCGCCCCATCTCGGCCTCCCGACTTGGTATCCATTGAAAATACAATAGGCGTCGTTACAGTCACATTAGTGAAAATATTAAAGTTTGTTTTGGAAAGAAAAGTTGAAATAATATCGAATGATTTTGACGACACGTTCTGCGAGCCGAGCCGGCGAAAAATAGAATTTATTCAAAATGTTTACTAGCTGACGTACAAAAAATATGGGCCTGAGATAATAATTACTAAGGTCGTTTTAAAAACTACACTGATATCTTTGTGTTAAATAAACACTCCGGAAATGAGCACTCTAGACAGGGGAGGTAGAGCTGGTGAGGACTGACTATTCAATTCATAACTGTAGGGGGGAGGGGAGAATATATGGGTTCATACCTTTCCTAAGGGTTTTAGAAAATGTAATGCTGTTTTAAATAGTAGGGCAGACTGTACGCTGAAACTTTGATCTAAGAGAACTTAGATCAAAGTTTCAGCGTACAGTCTGCCCTACTATTTAATTCATAGCTTTGGAGAGGATATACAGATTCATATATTTCCTCAGGGTATTAGTGAAAGTTATGTTGTTTCTCGTTTCTTAGACTAGACACTCTGCGTGACTGAATGAAAGTATATATATATATATGGCCACATTTATTAGATTTAAATTCGGAAAAATAAGCAAGGGGAATAATTTATTTCTGCGTAAATTCCTAACACACTTTTCCTACATGGAACTATGCATGATTGTTTTATGTATTTCTTATGTGAAAGGAGAAAGCAAATAGCAAGTCAGACCATCCTCACCTATAGGTGAAGTGACAAAGCAAAGTCCAGTATAAACAAAAGGGTAGTAATATTATTTAACCCGTAGTAGGAGAGAGACGGGCGAAAAAGAAAAAAAAATGCATGCATTGTCCATTGTCTCCAATACTGAAGTGAGAAGAGAAACCTTTTTCGCCCGCGCGAAGAAAGAACATTTATTTCCGCTCGCGTGTTTGATTGTCAAATTTGTCGGCGTCACCAAATCACTGCCCACTCCTCCCCTTTCTCTCTGCCCGGTCGCCATGGCAACACTCACCTATTTTTAGCAAGAATATATGGAATAAAAAAGTAAAAAAAAAAATCCTACTACGACGCTGCTGGCCATGATGGATTTTAAACTCATGTTGTCGAATAAAAAAGTAAAAAAAAAGAATGCTGTTACTACTACTACTACTACTACTACTACTATTCGTGATGATCGTATATATGACTACACACACACATACATATATATGACCACACACACACACACACACATATATATATATATATATATATATATATATATATATGTATATATATATATATATATATATATATAGTAAGCTATGAAAATATATTTATGGGAATTAAGCTACACAAAGGCTTCCGCGTTTCATCCCCCTGGGGGGGGGTCTTCAGGCTTAAAAGCATAGAGTTATGTTTGCCGGGTGTTTGTATATAAAAGCACCCGGCGAAATAACTCCATGCATTTTAGCATGAAGACTCCCCCCGGGGATGAAACGCGGGAGCCTCTGTGTAGCTTAATTGCCATAAATATATTTTCATAGCTTACTACCTAGCTCTACTTACGTATCGAGCACTCTTGAAGTAAATACTGAAAATTGATACATAAACAATTATATCTCCTTATAAAATTTTATGTGGATACATGAAATACATATATATACCTATTTATATATATACACACACACACACACACACACACACACACACACACACACATATATATATATATATATATATATATATATATATATATATATATATATATATATATGTGTGTGTGTGCATACATATATATATACACACATATATATATGTATACAGATATATATCTCTATATATATGTATGTATATATATATATATATATATATATATATATATATATGACTACACACACACATACATATATATATATGACTACACACACACACACACACACATATATATATATATATAAATAGTAAGCTATGAAAATATATTAACGGGAATTAAGCTACACAGAGGCTCCCGCGTTTCATCCCCCGGAGAAGGGGGGGGGGAGTCTTCAGGCTTAAAAGCATGGAGTTATGTTTGCCGAGAGTTTGTATATAAAAACACCCGGAAAATAAACACCATGCATTTTAGCCTGAAGACTCCCCCCCCCCCCCGGGGATGAAACGCGGGAGCCTCTGTGTAGCTTAATTGCCATAAATATATTTTTATAGCTCTACTTACGTATCGAGCACTCTTAGAGTAAATACTGAAAATTGATACATAAAAAATTATATCTCCTTATAAAATTTTATGTGGATACAGGAAATACATATATATATATATACCTATTTAAACACACACACACACATGTATATATATATATGTATACATATATATACATATATATGTGTTAGCATACATATATATATACACACACATATATATATATATATATATATATATATATATGTATATATATGTACATATATATATATATATATATATATATATATATATATATATTTATATATATATATATATATATATATATATATATATATATATATATATATATATATATATGTGTATATACATATATGTATATATAAGAAAAAACGGTTGATATGCCACAAAACAGCCAAACCCAACATAAATGGTTGATAAGCCGAAAAACGAGAAAAGTTTTTATTTTTTTATTTCTTCGTTTTAATCTTTAACAAAAATGTTTTCATTTTTTATTTATTTGTTCGCCCCATCTCGGCCTCCCGACTTGGTATCCATTGAAAATACAATAGGCGTCGTTACAGTCACATTAGTGAAAATATTAAAGTTTGTTTTGGAAAGAAAAGTTGAAATAATATCGAATGATTTTGACGACACGTTCTGCGAGCCGAGCCGGCGAAAAATAGAATTTATTCAAAATGTTTACTAGCTGACGTACAAAAAATATGGGCCTGAGATAATAATTACTAAGGTCGTTTTAAAAACTACACTGATATCTTTGTGTTAAATAAACACTCCGGAAATGAGCACTCTAGACAGGGGAGGTAGAGCTGGTGAGGACTGACTATTCAATTCATAACTGTAGGGGGGAGGGGAGAATATATGGGTTCATACCTTTCCTAAGGGTTTTAGAAAATGTAATGCTGTTTTAAATAGTAGGGCAGACTGTACGCTGAAACTTTGATCTAAGAGAACTTAGATCAAAGTTTCAGCGTACAGTCTGCCCTACTATTTAATTCATAGCTTTGGAGAGGATATACAGATTCATATATTTCCTCAGGGTATTAGTGAAAGTTATGTTGTTTCTCGTTTCTTAGACTAGACACTCTGCGTGACTGAATGAAAGTATATATATATATATGGCCACATTTATTAGATTTAAATTCGGAAAAATAAGCAAGGGGAATAATTTATTTCTGCGTAAATTCCTAACACACTTTTCCTACATGGAACTATGCATGATTGTTTTATGTATTTCTTATGTGAAAGGAGAAAGCAAATAGCAAGTCAGACCATCCTCACCTATAGGTGAAGTGACAAAGCAAAGTCCAGTATAAACAAAAGGGTAGTAATATTATTTAACCCGTAGTAGGAGAGAGACGGGCGAAAAAGAAAAAAAAATGCATGCATTGTCCATTGTCTCCAATACTGAAGTGAGAAGAGAAACCTTTTTCGCCCGCGCGAAGAAAGAACATTTATTTCCGCTCGCGTGTTTGATTGTCAAATTTGTCGGCGTCACCAAATCACTGCCCACTCCTCCCCTTTCTCTCTGCCCGGTCGCCATGGCAACACTCACCTATTTTTAGCAAGAATATATGGAATAAAAAAGTAAAAAAAAAAATCCTACTACGACGCTGCTGGCCATGATGGATTTTAAACTCATGTTGTCGAATAAAAAAGTAAAAAAAAAGAATGCTGTTACTACTACTACTACTACTACTACTACTATTCGTGATGATCGTATATATGACTACACACACACATACATATATATGACCACACACACACACACACATATATATATATATATATATATATATATATATGTATATATATATATATATATATATATATATAGTAAGCTATGAAAATATATTTATGGGAATTAAGCTACACAAAGGCTTCCGCGTTTCATCCCCCTGGGGGGGGGGGTCTTCAGGCTTAAAAGCATAGAGTTATGTTTGCCGGGTGTTTGTATATAAAAGCACCCGGCGAAATAACTCCATGCATTTTAGCATGAAGACTCCCCCCGGGGATGAAACGCGGGAGCCTCTGTGTAGCTTAATTGCCATAAATATATTTTCATAGCTTACTACCTAGCTCTACTTACGTATCGAGCACTCTTGAAGTAAATACTGAAAATTGATACATAAACAATTATATCTCCTTATAAAATTTTATGTGGATACATGAAATACATATATATACCTATTTATATATATACACACACACACACACACACACACACACACACACACACATATATATATATATATATATATATATATATATATATATATGTGTGTGTGTGCATACATATATATATACACACATATATATATGTATACAGATATATATCTCTATATATATGTATGTATATATATATATATATATATATATATATATATATATGACTACACACACACATACATATATATATATGACTACACACACACACACACACACATATATATATATATATAAATAGTAAGCTATGAAAATATATTAACGGGAATTAAGCTACACAGAGGCTCCCGCGTTTCATCCCCCGGAGAAGGGGGGGGGGGAGTCTTCAGGCTTAAAAGCATGGAGTTATGTTTGCCGAGAGTTTGTATATAAAAACACCCGGAAAATAAACACCATGCATTTTAGCCTGAAGACTCCCCCCCCCCCGGGGATGAAACGCGGGAGCCTCTGTGTAGCTTAATTGCCATAAATATATTTTTATAGCTCTACTTACGTATCGAGCACTCTTAGAGTAAATACTGAAAATTGATACATAAAAAATTATATCTCCTTATAAAATTTTATGTGGATACAGGAAATACATATATATATATATACCTATTTAAACACACACACACACATGTATATATATATATGTATACATATATATACATATATATGTGTTAGCATACATATATATATACACACACATATATATATATATATATATATATGTATATATATGTACATATATATATATATATATATATATATATATATATATATATATATTATATATATATATATATATATATATATATATATATATATATATATATATATATATATATATATATATATATGTGTATATACATATATGTATATATAAGAAAAAACGGTTGATATGCCACAAAACAGCCAAA
>CAUVYP010000061.1:87500-92500 GCA_963556195.1 Sepiola atlantica | reverse complement strand
GAAGGCCATATCAACAGAGAGAGACCTAAGTGTTATGAGGGCTTTGAAGATATATTGAAACTCGAGTTAAAATAAAGAAAATAATTCTTGGTATGTCTCGACCTAAGTGAAGGCCCTATCTACAGAGAAAGACGTTAGTGTTATGAGGGCGTTGAAGATATATGAAAATTCGAGTTCTTCGTATGTCTCGACCTGAGTGAAGGCCCTATCTACGGAGAAAGACGTCAGTGTTATGAGGGCGTTGAAGATATGAAAATTCGAGTTAAAATAACAACATAATTCTTGGTATGTCTCGACCTAAGTGAAGGCCCCATCTACAGAAAAAGACGTCAGTGTTATGAGGGCGTTGAAGATATATGAAAATTCGAGTTCTTGGTATGTCTCGACCTAAGTGAAGGCCCTATCTACGGAGAAATGCGTCAGTGTTATGAGGGCGTTGAAGATATATTGAAATTGGAGTTAAAATAAAAACATAATTCCTGGTATGTCTCGACCTAAGTGAAGGCGCTATCTACAGAGAAAGACATCAGTGTTATGAGGGCGTTGAAGATATATCAAAATTCGAGTTCTTGGAATGTCTCGACCTGAGTGAAGGCCCTATCTACGGAGAAAGACGTCAGTGTTATGAGGGCGTTGAAGATATATGAAAATTCGAGTTAAAATAACAACATAATTCTTGGTATGTCTCGACCTAAGTGAAGGCCCCATCTACAGAGAAAGACGTCAGTGTTATGAGGGCGTTGAAGATATATGAAAATTCGAGTTCTTGGTATGTCTCGACCTGAGTGAAGGCCCTATCTACGGAGAAAGACGTCAGTGTTATGAGGGCGTTGAAGATATATTGAAATTCGAGTTAAAATAAAGACATAATTCTTGGTATGTCTCAGCCTGAGTGAAGGCCCTATCTACGGAGAAAGACGTCAGTGTTATGAGGGCGTTGAAGATATATGAAAATTCGAGTTAAAATAAAGACATAATTCTTGGTATGTCTCGACCCGAGTGAAGGCCCTATCTACAGAGAAAGACGTAAGTGTTATGAGGGCGTTGAAGATATATTGAAATTCGAGTTAAAATAAAGACATAATTCTTGGTATGTCTCGACCTAAGTGAAGGCCCCATCTACAGAGAAAGACGTCAGTGTTATGAGGGCGTTGAGGATATATTGAAATTCGAGTTAAAATAAAGACATAATTCTTGGTATCTCTCGACCTGTGTGAAGGCCCTATCTACAGAGAAAGACGTCAGTGTTATGAGGGCGTTGAAGATATATTGAAAGTCGAGTTAAAATAAAGACATAATTCCTGGTATGTCTCGACCTAAGTAAAGGCGCTATCTACAGAGAAAGACATCAGTGTTATGAGGGCGTTGAAGATATATGAAAATTCGAGTTCTTGGTATGTCTCGACCTGAGTGAAGGCCCTATCTACGGAGAAAGACGTCAGTGTTATAAGGGCGTTGAAGATATATGAAAATTCGAGTTAAAATAAAGACATAATTCTTGGTATGTCTCGACCTAAGTGAAGGCTCTATCTACAGAGAAAGACGTCAGTGTTATGAGGGCGTTGAAGATATATGAAAATTCGAGTTAAAATAAAGATATAATTCTTGGTATGTCTCGACCTAAGTGGAGGCCCCATCTACAGAGAAAGACGTCAGTGTTATGAGGGCGTTGAAGATATATTGAAATTCGAGTTAAAATAAAGACATAATTCTTGGTATCTCTCGACCTGTGTGAAGGCCCTATCTACAGAGAAAGACGTCAGTGTTATGAGGGCGTTGAAGATATATTGAAATTCGAGTTAAAATAAAGACATAATTCCTGGTATGTCTCGACCTAAGTGAAGGCGCTATCTACAGAGAAAGACATCAGTGTTATGAGGGCGTTGAAGATCTATGAAAATTCGAGTTCTTGGTATGTCTCGACCTGAGTGAAGGCCCTATCTACGGAGAAAGACGTCAGTGTTATGAGGGCGTTGAAGATATATTGAAATTCGAGTTAAAATAAAGACATAATTCTTGGTATGTCTCAGCCTGAGTGAAGGCCCTATCTACGGAGAAAGACGTCAGTGTTATGAGGGCGTTGAAGATATATGAAAATTCGAGTTAAAATAAAGACATAATTCTTGGTATGTCTAGACCCGAGTGAAGGCCCTATCTACAGAGAAAGACGTAAGTGTTATGAGGGCGTTGAAGATATATTGAAATTCGAGTTAAAATAAAGACATAATTCTTGGTATGTCTCGACCTAAGTGAAGGCCCCATCTACAGAGAAAGACGTCAGTGTTATGAGGGCGTTGAGGATATATTGAAATTCGAGTTAAAATAAAGACATAATTCTTGGTATCTCTCGACCTGTGTGAAGGCCCTATCTACAGAGAAAGACGTCAGTGTTATGAGGGCGTTTAAGATATATTGAAATTCGAGTTAAAATAAAGACATAATTCCTGGTATGTCTCGACCTAAGTGAAGGCGCTATCTACAGAGAAAGACATCAGTGTTATGAGGGCGTTGAAGATATATGAAAATTCGAGTTCTTGGTATGTCTCGACCTGAGTGAAGGCCCTATCTACGGAGAAAGACGTCAGTGTTATGAGGGCGTTGAAGATATATGAAAATTCGAGTTAAAATAAAGACATAATTCTTGGTATGTCTCGACCTAAGTGAAGGCCCTATCTACAGAGAAAGACGTCAGTGTTATGAGGGCGTTGAAGATATATGAAAATTCGAGTTCTTCGGATGTCTCAGCCTGAGTGAAGGCCCTATCTACGGAGAAAGACGTCAGTGTTAGTAGGGCGTTGAAGATATATTGAAATCTGAGTTAAAATAAAGACATAATTCCTGGTATGTCTCGACCTGAGTGAAGGCCCTATCTACGGAGAAAGACGTCAGTGTTATGAGGGCGTTGAAGATATATTGAAATTCGAGTTAAAATAAAGACATAATTCTTGGTATGTCTCAGCCTGAGTGAAGGCCCTATCTACGGAGAAAGACGTCAGTGTTATGAGGGCGTTGAAGATATATGAAAATTCGAGTTAAAATAAAGACATAATTCTTGGTATGTCTCGACCCGAGTGAAGGCCCTATCTACAGAGAAAGACGTAAGTGTTATGAGGGCGTTGAGGATATATTGAAATTCGAGTTAAAATAAAGACATAATTCCTGGTATGTCTCGACCTAAGTGAAGGCCCCATCTACGGAGAAAGACGTCAGTGTTATGAGGGCGTTGAAGATATATTGAAATTCGAGTTAAAATAAAGACATAATTTCTGGTATGTCTCGACCTAAGTGAAGGCGCTATCTACAGAGAAAGACATCAGTGTTATGAGGGCGTTGAAGATATATGAAAATTCGAGTTCTTGGTATGTCTCGACCTGAGTGAAGGCCCTATCTACGGAGAAAGACGTCAGTGTTATGAGGGCGTTGAAGATATATTGAAACTCGAGTTCAAATAAAGTAAATAATTCTTGGTGTGTCTCGACCTAAGTAATGACCATATCTAGAGAGAGAGAGAGAGAGAGAGAGAGAGAGAGAGACAGAGGGGTTTTGAAGATATAGAACCACCCAGAGTTATGCATTTCTCCCATCGTTTGTTGCAGCTCTGGACACCGTTTTTGTAGAACACCCCAGGTCGGTCTTCCAACCACGTCGTAACTTCAAAAATCAAGGCTGCATCATCTGGGGAACGCTTTCCTTTCAAAAACAACTTCATGGCTGGGAAGAGATGAAAGTCAGAGGGTGCAAGGTCAGGAGAGAAGGGGGATGGAGGAGGATTTCTATAGCCACACGCCCGTGCCACTGATCTGGCGACATGCGTTGTCCTGCAGGAGGAGGATGCCTTTGCTAATCTTGCCCCGCCTCTTGATTTTGATAGCTTCTCTTAATTTTATCAAAAGTGAAGCGTAATAGACTGCTCTCATTGTGGTAACCTTTGCCAGGAAATCTGTCATCACTACTCCGCCCTGGTCCCAGAAGATTGTGAGCATGACATTGCCAGCGGAGGGTTGCACCCTTGCCTCCTTTGGAGGTGGTGGGTCCAAGTGCTTCCACTGCTTTGACTGGTCTCTGTATCATAGTTCCATCCTGTGTAATGAGTCTTTTGAAAAACTTTGACTCATCTTCCTGACACATCTCCAAATTCATCCTCGATCACTCGACCTTCTGGAAAGGTGCGAACAACCTGGGAATACATCTAGCAGGCACCTTATGCATATGCAAATGGTCATGAATGATAGTTTCATAGACCCTTGACTTCTTGGGCTATTTGGCGAATAGTAATGCGTCGATCTTCCATAATGGCAGCCTCAACTTGACGGACAGATGCCTGATCACTGGCAGAAGCTGGACAACCAGGTGTGGGAGCTGTTTCCACAGACTTCCACGATGACAGCGTTTTACAAGGTCATAAAATAGTAAAAAGACGTTGTTGGTAAATGATATCTATCATGTGTTTATATTAATGCGACTCCACAAAATTGAACCCGGGTTCCTGAAATGAAATAAAAAAACACACAGACTATTTTAGATGTAATCGCCTAAAAAAGTAGAATCTCATTTTTATTTTTGAGTTAATTACTGAACAGCTATTTCACATTGATATTTTTAAATAGGATATTTTTTAAATCACTTCATGTACAGAGGCTTTTTTGTTTTTCTTTATTTCAGAAAGAGCTCAATAATTTTAACTAATTTTATTAGCTTGAAAGTTTTCTTTCGTCGTCGATAAACGGATATGTTGCCAGACAGTAACAGTTTCAATGGCGACATGTCATGTGTACATCAAAGGGTTGTAGCGTCCGTTGTTCCTTTGAAATGAATTAACACTCGACTGTCTTTTCAAAGTCGAGAGAAAAGGGAGGAAGGGAAGGGGTTGGGCAGTGATTTGGCGAGGCCGTTTGTTGGCCTCGCCAAATCACTGCACGTGTTTGCAAATCGCCGTACGTAAAAATAAAAAAATAAAAACTTTTCTCGTCTTTCCTTGTTGGGTTTGGCTGTTTTGTGGC
>CAUVYP010000061.1:0-85000 GCA_963556195.1 Sepiola atlantica | reverse complement strand
ATTATGGTAAGGGGAGACATACTCACACGACCGATAAAGTGAACGCGTTGAACTCAAGTGTCCATTGGTGCAGATGTGTATTTACTCCTCGCGGAGTTAGGCACAAGGCCAGTTTTATCTTACTCCCACAAGTAAGATGTGACCCAAGATCGGGTCGAGCAAGTGGGGTTAAAAGCCAGCGCTCGAGAGGTGAGCACTCTGGCCATTTAAAAATTGCCTGGGCAGCCCCGTCGGCATTCCCCGGTAGGGGCGCCTCAGACAGTAAGCAATAAACTTACTCCACCCCAAAGAGGAGAGGCGAAGCCTGGGAGGAAGATGTGCGCGCAATAAACGATACTTAGTTAGAGAGAAAAAGACCAGAAGGTTAATTATTTAGAAAAACTTTACTTGTGTATCCTTCCCCCGTCAAAAGTGACTGACAAAAAGTACGCTATCTATCTATCTATCTATCTATCTATCTATCTATCTATCTATCTATCTATCTATCTATCTATCTATCTATCCATCTATCTATCTGTATGTATATACACACACACACACACACACACACATATATATATATATATGAATATCTATCTATCTATCTATCTATATATATATATATATATATATACATACATATACATACACACACACACACACACACACATATATATATATATGAATATCTATCTATCTATCTATCTATCTATCTATTTATATGTTAATGCATATCTATGAATATTTATCAATTTATCTATCTTTTGTATAATCGAAAAAAAGATTACTTCTACAGAATTTGAACCGAACTTTTTGTCTAACAGAATTTAAAGTAACTTATCTTGCCCAGATAAACGATACTTTCTTAAGATAGAGAGAAAAAAACCCATGTTTTCCTAGAAGGTTCATTATTTGGAAAAACTTTACTTGTGTATCCCCCCCCCCCGTCAAAAGTGACTGACAAAAAGTACGCTATCTATCTATCTATCTATCTATCTATCTATATATCTATCTATCTATCTATCTATTTATATGTTAATGCATATCTATCAATATTTATCAATTTATCTATGTTTTGTATAATCGAAAAAAAGATTACTTCTACAGAATTTGAACCGAACTTTTTGTCTAACAGAATTTAAAGTAACTTATCTTGCCTTTGGTAACATTTATTTGTTTATTTGTTTTATCGTTTTGTTAGCTATCGTTATAAATGCCGTCTGTTTCTGAATTTTTGAGAGAAGGATTCCTAATTTTCAAATTGTTTATTCTTAATACAACGACTATTTTTAATTTATCTTGCTTTTGGTAACATTTATTTGTTGCCTATTTGTTTTTGTTTTGTTTTATCGTTTTGTTAGCTGTCGTTATAAATGCCGTCTGTTTCTTAATTTTTTAGAGAAGGATTCCTAATTTAGAAATTGTTTATTCTTAATACAACGACTATTTTTTAATTTATCTTGCCTTTGGTAACATTTATTTGTTGGCACATGTTCGTCTTTAACCACTGTCCGTTTTTCACAACTTTTTACTGACCATTTTTCTTTTCTAGAGAATTCCGACGTTTTTGGAATTTTTTTCAACTATTTTACATTTTAGGAGGAGGGATCAGTTTCCAATGTTAATTCAACGTAGACTGATCCCCCTCTTTTTGACCATCTCAATTTAAAAAAATCTTTTTCGGTGTACAATTAGCTATCATGTCAATAGAGAATTCCGGGGGTTTCGGAAAGAAATTTAAAAAATTGATATTTAAAGACGGGGATCAGTTTTCAATGTAAATCCAACGTAGACTGATCCCCCTCTTTTTGACCATCTCAAATTTTTTAAATTATTCTTCTGTTTACAATTACCTATCATGTCGCAAGAGAATTTCGGGGTTTTTAGAAAGAAATTTAAAAAAATTTAGATTTTAAGACGGGGGATCAGTCCGTTTTTCACAGCGTTTTACGTCGTAAAATCTCAATTTTTTAAAATTTATTTCCAAAACCCCTGGTATTCTCTCGCGACATGATAGATAATTGTACACCGAAAAAGATTTTAAAAAAAATTGAGATGGTCAAAAAGAGGGGGATCAGTCTACGTTGAATTAACATTGGAAAATGATCCCCCCTCCTAAAATGTAAAATATTTGAAATTTTTTTCCAAAAACCTCAGAATTCTCTAGCAGCCTGATAGATAAGTTTACACAGAAAAAATGAAATAAAAATGGTCAGTAAAATCTAAAGTTCTGGTATATATGTTTATATTTTAAGGTATGTACATCTTTTACACTATACACAACCATGACAGAGATGGGAGAAGAATTCTGTGCACTAGTTGATGCCAAATGCTGTCGCAAGTAACATGTAGTTTACAACAGAGCACGACAACGAAACAGCAGTAAGTTCACTTTTCGATTCATTTCACACATAATTTTAGATGCTAGTATTTGTATCATACATGCCAAACATTAGTATTTATTCCAAACATGACCGTGACCTACACAATTTGACCTTGACATTCGAAACACAGGCCATTAAACGGTGACCTTGACATGAGGTTGACATGAGGTGACCGTGACCTTTACAATATGACCTTGAGCCCAGACACACAGGCCATTAACTCCGTGCGGGTGAAGTCTGACAGACACGCGTCTCCCATTAAATCGTGGACGTTTGACCTTGACATTCAAAACACAGGCCATTAAACGGTGACCTTGACATGACCTTGACATGACCTTGACATGAGGTGACCGTGACCTTTACAATATGACCTTGAGCCCAGACACACAGGCCATTAACTCCGTGCGGGTGAAGTCTGACAGACACGCGTCTCCCATTAAATCGTGGACGTTTGACCTTGACATTCAAAACACAGGCCATTAAACGGTGACCTTGACATGACCTTGACATGAGGTGACCGTGACCTTTACAATATGACCTTGAGCCCAGACACACAGGCCATTAACTCCGTGCGGGTGAAGTCTGACAGACACGCGTCTCCCATTAAATCGTGGACGTTTGACCTTCACATTCAAAACACAGGCCATTAAACGGTGACCTTGACATGACCTTGACATGAGGTGACCGTGACCTTTACAATATGACCTTGAGCCCAGACACACAGGCCATTAACTCCGTGCGGGTGAAGTCTGACAGACACGCGTCTCCCATTAAATCGTGGACGTTTGACCTTGACATTCAAAACACAGGCCATTAAACGGTGACCTTGACATGACCTTGACATGACCTTGACATGAGGTGACCGTGACCTTTACAATATGACCTTGAGCCCAGACACACAGGCCATTAACTCCGTGCGGGTGAAGTCTGACAGACACGCGTCTCCCATTAAATCGTGGACGTTTGACCTTGACATTCAAAACACAGGCCATTAAACGGTGACCTTGACATGACCTTGACATGACCTTGACATGAGGTGACCGTGACCTTTACAATATGACCTTGAGCCCAGACACACAGGCCATTAACTCCGTGCGGGTGAAGTCTGACAGACACGCGTCTCCCATTAAATCGTGGACGTTTGACCTTGACATTCAAAACACAGGCCATTAAACGGTGACCTTGACATGACCTTGACATGAGGTGACCGTGACCTTTACAATATGACCTTGAGCCCAGACACACAGGCCATTAACTCCGTGCGGGTGAAGTCTGACAGACACGCGTCTCCCATTAAATCGTGGACGTTTGACCTTGACATTCAAAACACAGGCCATTAAACGGTGACCTTGACATGACCTTGACATGACTTTGACATGAGGTGACCGTGACCTTTACAATATGACCTTGAGCCCAGACACACAGGCCATTAACTCCGTGCGGGTGAAGTCTGACAGACACGCGTCTCCCATTAAATCGTGGACGTTTGACCTTGACATTCAAAACACAGGCCATTAAACGGTGACCTTGACATGACCTTGACATGACCTTGACATGAGGTGACCGTGACCTTTACAATATGACCTTGAGCCCAGACACACAGGCCATTAACTCCGTGCGGGTGAAGTCTGACAGACACGCGTCTCCCATTAAATCGTGGACGTTTGACCTTGACATTCAAAACACAGGCCATTAAACGGTGACCTTGACATGACCTTGACATGACCTTGACATGAGGTGACCGTGACCTTTACAATATGACCTTGAGCCCAGACACACAGGCCATTAACTCTGTGCGGGTGAAGTCTGACAGACACGCGTCTCCCATTAAATCGTGGACGTTTGACCTTGACATTCAAAACACAGGCCATTAAACGGTGACCTTGACATGACCTTGACATGAGGTGACCGTGACCTTTACAATATGACCTTGAGCCCAGACACACAGGCCATTAACTCCGTGCGGGTGAAGTCTGACAGACACGCGTCTCCCATTAAATCGTGGACGTTTGACCTTGACATTCAAAACACAGGCCATTAAACGGTGACCTTGACATGACCTTGACATGACCTTGACATGAGGTGACCGTGACCTTTACAATATGACCTTGAGCCCAGACACACAGGCCATTAACTCCGTGCGGGTGAAGTCTGACAGACACGCGTCTCCCATTAAATCGTGGACGTTTGACCTTGACATTCAAAACACAGGCCATTAAACGGTGACCTTGACATGACCTTGACATGAGGTGACCGTGACCTTTACAATATGACCTTGAGCCCAGACACACAGGCCATTAACTCCGTGCGGGTGAAGTCTGACAGACACGCGTCTCCCATTAAATCGTGGACGTTTGACCTTGACATTCAAAACACAGGCCATTAAACGGTGACCTTGACATGACCTTGACATGACCTTGACATGAGGTGACCGTGACCTTTACAATATGACCTTGAGCCCAGACACACAGGCCATTAACTCCGTGCGGGTGAAGTCTGACAGACACGCGTCTCCCATTAAATCGTGGACGTTTGACCTTGACATTCAAAACACAGGCCATTAAACGGTGACCTTGACATGACCTTGACATGACCTTGACATGAGGTGACCGTGACCTTTACAATATGACCTTGAGCCCAGACACACAGGCCATTAACTCCGTGCGGGTGAAGTCTGACAGACACGCGTCTCCCATTAAATCGTGGACGTTTGACCTTGACATTCAAAACACAGGCCATTAAACGGTGACCTTGACATGACCTTGACATGACCTTGACATGAGGTGACCGTGACCTTTACAATATGACCTTGAGCCCAGACACACAGGCCATTAACTCCGTGCGGGTGAAGTCTGACAGACACGCGTCTCCCATTAAATCGTGGACGTTTGACCTTGACATTCAAAACACAGGCCATTAAACGGTGACCTTGACATGACCTTGACATGAGGTGACCGTGACCTTTACAATATGACCTTGAGCCCAGACACACAGGCCATTAACTCCGTGCGGGTGAAGTCTGACAGACACGCGTCTCCCATTAAATCGTGGACGTTTGACCTTGACATTCAAAACACAGGCCATTAAACGGTGACCTTGACATGACCTTGACATGACCTTGACATGAGGTGACCGTGACCTTTACAATATGACCTTGAGCCCAGACACACAGGCCATTAACTCCGTGCGGGTGAAGTCTGACAGACACGCGTCTCCCATTAAATCGTGGACGTTTGACCTTGACATTCAAAACACAGGCCATTAAACGGTGACCTTGACATGACCTTGACATGAGGTGACCGTGACCTTTACAATATGACCTTGAGCCCAGACACACAGGCCATTAACTCCGTGCGGGTGAAGTCTGACAGACACGCGTCTCCCATTAAATCGTGGACGTTTGACCTTGACATTCAAAACACAGGCCATTAAACGGTGACCTTGACATGACCTTGACATGACCTTGACATGAGGTGACCGTGACCTTTACAATATGACCTTGAGCCCAGACACACAGGCCATTAACTCCGTGCGGGTGAAGTCTGACAGACACGCGTCTCCCATTAAATCGTGGACGTTTGACCTTGACATTCAAAACACAGGCCATTAAACGGTGACCTTGACATGACCTTGACATGAGGTGACCGTGACCTTTACAATATGACCTTGAGCCCAGACACACAGGCCATTAACTCCGTGCGGGTGAAGTCTGACAGACACGCGTCTCCCATTAAATCGTGGACGTTTGACCTTGACATTCAAAACACAGGCCATTAAACGGTGACCTTGACATGACCTTGACATGACCTTGACATGAGGTGACCGTGACCTTTACAATATGACCTTGAGCCCAGACACACAGGCCATTAACTCCGTGCGGGTGAAGTCTGACAGACACGCGTCTCCCATTAAATCGTGGACGTTTGACCTTGACATTCAAAACACAGGCCATTAAACGGTGACCTTGACATGACCTTGACATGAGGTGACCGTGACCTTTACAATATGACCTTGAGCCCAGACACACAGGCCATTAACTCCGTGCGGGTGAAGTCTGACAGACACGCGTCTCCCATTAAATCGTGGACGTTTGACCTTGACATTCAAAACACAGGCCATTAAACGGTGACCTTGACATGACCTTGACATGAGGTGACCGTGACCTTTACAATATGACCTTGAGCCCAGACACACAGGCCATTAACTCTGTGCGGGTGAAGTCTGACAGACACGCGTCTCCCATTAAATCGTGGACGTTTGACCTTGACATTCAAAACACAGGCCATTAAACGGTGACCTTGACATGACCTTGACATGACCTTGACATGAGGTGACCGTGACCTTTACAATATGACCTTGAGCCCAGACACACAGGCCATTAACTCCGTGCGGGTGAAGTCTGACAGACACGCGTCTCCCATTAAATCGTGGACGTTTGACCTTGACATTCAAAACACAGGCCATTAAACGGTGACCTTGACATGACCTTGACATGAGGTGACCGTGACCTTTACAATATGACCTTGAGCCCAGACACACAGGCCATTAACTCCGTGCGGGTGAAGTCTGACAGACACGCGTCTCCCATTAAATCGTGGACGTTTGACCTTCACATTCAAAACACAGGCCATTAAACGGTGACCTTGACATGACCTTGACATGACCTTGACATGAGGTGACCGTGACCTTTACAATATGACCTTGAGCCCAGACACACAGGCCATTAACTCCGTGCGGGTGAAGTCTGACAGACACGCGTCTCCCATTAAATCGTGGACGTTTGACCTTGACATTCAAAACACAGGCCATTAAACGGTGACCTTGACATGACCTTGACATGAGGTGACCGTGACCTTTACAATATGACCTTGAGCCCAGACACACAGGCCATTAACTCCGTGCGGGTGAAGTCTGACAGACACGCGTCTCCCATTAAATCGTGGACGTTTGACCTTGACATTCAAAACACAGACCATTAAACGGTGACCTTGACATGACCTTGACATGACCTTGACATGAGGTGACCGTGACCTTTACAATATGACCTTGAGCCCAGACACACAGGCCATTAACTCCGTGCGGGTGAAGTCTGACAGACACGCGTCTCCCATTAAATCGTGGACGTTTGACCTTGACATTCAAAACACAGGCCATTAAACGGTGACCTTGACATGACCTTGACATGACCTTGACATGAGGTGACCGTGACCTTTACAATATGACCTTGAGCCCAGACACACAGGCCATTAACTCCGTGCGGGTGAAGTCTGACAGACACGCGTCTCCCATTAAATCGTGGACGTTTGACCTTGACATTCAAAACACAGGCCATTAAACGGTGACCTTGACATGACCTTGACATGACCTTGACATGAGGTGACCGTGACCTTTACAATATGACCTTGAGCCCAGACACACAGGCCATTAACTCCGTGCGGGTGAAGTCTGACAGACACGCGTCTCCCATTAAATCGTGGACGTTTGACCTTGACATTCAAAACACAGGCCATTAAACGGTGACCTTGACATGACCTTGACATGACCTTGACATGAGGTGACCGTGACCTTTACAATATGACCTTGAGCCCAGACACACAGGCCATTAACTCCGTGCGGGTGAAGTCTGACAGACACGCGTCTCCCATTAAATCGTGGACGTTTGACCTTCACATTCAAAACACAGGCCATTAAACGGTGACCTTGACATGACCTTGACATGAGGTGACCGTGACCTTTACAATATGACCTTGAGCCCAGACACACAGGCCATTAACTCCGTGCGGGTGAAGTCTGACAGACACGCGTCTCCCATTAAATCGTGGACGTTTGACCTTGACATTCAAAACACAGGCCATTAAACGGTGACCTTGACATGACCTTGACATGACCTTGACATGAGGTGACCGTGACCTTTACAATATGACCTTGAGCCCAGACACACAGGCCATTAACTCCGTGCGGGTGAAGTCTGACAGACACGCGTCTCCCATTAAATCGTGGACGTTTGACCTTGACATTCAAAACACAGGCCATTAAACGGTGACCTTGACATGACCTTGACATGACCTTGACATGAGGTGACCGTGACCTTTACAATATGACCTTGAGCCCAGACACACAGGCCATTAACTCCGTGCGGGTGAAGTCTGACAGACACGCGTCTCCCATTAAATCGTGGACGTTTGACCTTGACATTCAAAACACAGGCCATTAAACGGTGACCTTGACATGACCTTGACATGACCTTGACATGAGGTGACCGTGACCTTTACAATATGACCTTGAGCCCAGACACACAGGCCATTAACTCCGTGCGGGTGAAGTCTGACAGACACGCGTCTCCCATTAAATCGTGGACGTTTGACCTTGACATTCAAAACACAGGCCATTAAACGGTGACCTTGACATGACCTTGACATGAGGTGACCGTGACCTTTACAATATGACCTTGAGCCCAGACACACAGGCCATTAACTCCGTGCGGGTGAAGTCTGACAGACACGCGTCTCCCATTAAATCGTGGACGTTTGACCTTGACATTCAAAACACAGGCCATTAAACGGTGACCTTGACATGACCTTGACATGACCTTGACATGAGGTGACCGTGACCTTTACAATATGACCTTGAGCCCAGACACACAGGCCATTAACTCCGTGCGGGTGAAGTCTGACAGACACGCGTCTCCCATTAAATCGTGGACGTTTGACCTTGACATTCAAAACACAGGCCATTAAACGGTGACCTTGACATGACCTTGACATGACCTTGACATGAGGTGACCGTGACCTTTACAATATGACCTTGAGCCCAGACACACAGGCCATTAACTCCGTGCGGGTGAAGTCTGACAGACACGCGTCTCCCATTAAATCGTGGACGTTTGACCTTGACATTCAAAACACAGGCCATTAAACGGTGACCTTGACATGACCTTGACATGACCTTGACATGAGGTGACCGTGACCTTTACAATATGACCTTGAGCCCAGACACACAGGCCATTAACTCCGTGCGGGTGAAGTCTGACAGACACGCGTCTCCCATTAAATCGTGGACGTTTGACCTTGACATTCAAAACACAGGCCATTAAACGGTGACCTTGACCTGACATGACCTTGACATGAGGTGACCGTGACCTTTACAATATGACCTTGAGCCCAGACACACAGGCCATTAACTCCGTGCGGGTGAAGTCTGACAGACACGCGTCTCCATTAAATCGTGGACGTTTGACCTTGACATTCAAAACACAGGCCATTAAACGGTGACCTTGACATGACCTTGACATGAGGTGACCGTGACCTTTACAATATGACCTTGAGCCCAGACACACAGGCCATTAACTCCGTGCGGGTGAAGTCTGACAGACACGCGTCTCCCATTAAATCGTGGACGTTTGACCTTGACATTCAAAACACAGGCCATTAAACGGTGACCTTGACATGACCTTGACATGAGGTGACCGTGACCTTTACAATATGACCTTGAGCCCAGACACACAGGCCATTAACTCCGTGCGGGTGAAGTCTGACAGACACGCGTCTCCCATTAAATCGTGGACGTTTGACCTTGACATTCAAAACACAGGCCATTAAACGGTGACCTTGACATGACCTTGACATGAGGTGACCGTGACCTTTACAATATGACCTTGAGCCCAGACACACAGGCCATTAACTCCGTGCGGGTGAAGTCTGACAGACACGCGTCTCCCATTAAATCGTGGACGTTTGACCTTGACATTCAAAACACAGGCCATTAAACGGTGACCTTGACATGACCTTGACATGAGGTGACCGTGACCTTTACAATATGACCTTGAGCCCAGACACACAGGCCATTAACTCCGTGCGGGTGAAGTCTGACAGACACGCGTCTCCCATTAAATCGTGGACGTTTGACCTTGACATTCAAAACACAGGCCATTAAACGGTGACCTTGACATGACCTTGACATGACCTTGACATGAGGTGACCGTGACCTTTACAATATGACCTTGAGCCCAGACACACAGGCCATTAACTCCGTGCGGGTGAAGTCTGACAGACACGCGTCTCCCATTAAATCGTGGACGTTTGACCTTGACATTCAAAACACAGGCCATTAAACGGTGACCTTGACATGACCTTGACATGAGGTGACCGTGACCTTTACAATATGACCTTGAGCCCAGACACACAGGCCATTAACTCCGTGCGGGTGAAGTCTGACAGACACGCGTCTCCCATTAAATCGTGGACGTTTGACCTTGACATTCAAAACACAGGCCATTAAACGGTGACCTTGACATGACCTTGACATGACCTTGACATGAGGTGACCGTGACCTTTACAATATGACCTTGAGCCCAGACACACAGGCCATTAACTCCGTGCGGGTGAAGTCTGACAGACACGCGTCTCCCATTAAATCGTGGACGTTTGACCTTGACATTCAAAACACAGGCCATTAAACGGTGACCTTGACATGACCTTGACATGAGGTGACCGTGACCTTTACAATATGACCTTGAGCCCAGACACACAGGCCATTAACTCCGTGCGGGTGAAGTCTGACAGACACGCGTCTCCCATTAAATCGTGGACGTTTGACCTTGACATTCAAAACACAGGCCATTAAACGGTGACCTTGACATGACCTTGACATGACCTTGACATGAGGTGACCGTGACCTTTACAATATGACCTTGAGCCCAGACACACAGGCCATTAACTCCGTGCGGGTGAAGTCTGACAGACACGCGTCTCCCATTAAATCGTGGACGTTTGACCTTGACATTCAAAACACAGGCCATTAAACGGTGACCTTGACATGACCTTGACATGACCTTGACATGAGGTGACCGTGACCTTTACAATATGACCTTGAGCCCAGACACACAGGCCATTAACTCCGTGCGGGTGAAGTCTGACAGACACGCGTCTCCCATTAAATCGTGGACGTTTGACCTTGACATTCAAAACACAGGCCATTAAACGGTGACCTTGACATGACCTTGACATGACCTTGACATGAGGTGACCGTGACCTTTACAATATGACCTTGAGCCCAGACACACAGGCCATTAACTCCGTGCGGGTGAAGTCTGACAGACACGCGTCTCCCATTAAATCGTGGACGTTTGACCTTGACATTCAAAACACAGGCCATTAAACGGTGACCTTGACATGACCTTGACATGAGGTGACCGTGACCTTTACAATATGACCTTGAGCCCAGACACACAGGCCATTAACTCCGTGCGGGTGAAGTCTGACAGACACGCGTCTCCCATTAAATCGTGGACGTTTGACCTTGACATTCAAAACACAGGCCATTAAACGGTGACCTTGACATGACCTTGACATGACCTTGACATGAGGTGACCGTGACCTTTACAATATGACCTTGAGCCCAGACACACAGGCCATTAACTCGACCGTGCGGGTGAAGTCTGACAGACACGCGTCTCCCATTAAATCGTGGACGTTTGACCTTGACATTCAAAACACAGGCCATTAAACGGTGACCTTGACATGACCTTGACATGAGGTGACCGTGACCTTTACAATATGACCTTGAGCCCAGACACACAGGCCATTAACTCCGCCTTGACATGAGGTGACCGTGACCTTTACAATATGACCTTGAGCCCAGACACACAGGCCATTAACTCCGTGCGGGTGAAGTCTGACAGACACGCGTCTCCCATTAAATCGTGGACGTTTGACCTTGACATTCAAAACACAGGCCATTAAACGGTGACCTTGACATGACCTTGACATGACCTTGACATGAGGTGACCGTGACCTTTACAATATGACCTTGAGCCCAGACACACAGGCCATTAACTCCGTGCGGGTGAAGTCTGACAGACACGCGTCTCCCATTAAATCGTGGACGTTTGACCTTGACATTCAAAACACAGGCCATTAAACGGTGACCTTGACATGACCTTGACATGAGGTGACCGTGACCTTTACAATATGACCTTGAGCCCAGACACACAGGCCATTAACTCCGTGCGGGTGAAGTCTGACAGACACGCGTCTCCCATTAAATCGTGGACGTTTGACCTTGACATTCAAAACACAGGCCATTAAACGGTGACCTTGACATGACCTTGACATGACCTTGACATGAGGTGACCGTGACCTTTACAATATGACCTTGAGCCCAGACACACAGGCCATTAACTCCGTGCGGGTGAAGTCTGACAGACACGCGTCTCCCATTAAATCGTGGACGTTTGACCTTGACATTCAAAACACAGGCCATTAAACGGTGACCTTGACATGACCTTGACATGAGGTGACCGTGACCTTTACAATATGACCTTGAGCCCAGACACACAGGCCATTAACTCCGTGCGGGTGAAGTCTGACAGACACGCGTCTCCCATTAAATCGTGGACGTTTGACCTTGACATTCAAAACACAGGCCATTAAACGGTGACCTTGACATGACCTTGACATGACCTTGACATGAGGTGACCGTGACCTTTACAATATGACCTTGAGCCCAGACACACAGGCCATTAACTCCGTGCGGGTGAAGTCTGACAGACACGCGTCTCCCATTAAATCGTGGACGTTTGACCTTGACATTCAAAACACAGGCCATTAAACGGTGACCTTGACATGACCTTGACATGACCTTGACATGAGGTGACCGTGACCTTTACAATATGACCTTGAGCCCAGACACACAGGCCATTAACTCCGTGCGGGTGAAGTCTGACAGACACGCGTCTCCCATTAAATCGTGGACGTTTGACCTTGACATTCAAAACACAGGCCATTAAACGGTGACCTTGACATGACCTTGACATGAGGTGACCGTGACCTTTACAATATGACCTTGAGCCCAGACACACAGGCCATTAACTCCGTGCGGGTGAAGTCTGACAGACACGCGTCTCCCATTAAATCGTGGACGTTTGACCTTGACATTCAAAACACAGGCCATTAAACGGTGACCTTGACATGACCTTGACATGACCTTGACATGAGGTGACCGTGACCTTTACAATATGACCTTGAGCCCAGACACACAGGCCATTAACTCCGTGCGGGTGAAGTCTGACAGACACGCGTCTCCCATTAAATCGTGGACGTTTGACCTTGACATTCAAAACACAGGCCATTAAACGGTGACCTTGACATGACCTTGACATGACCTTGACATGAGGTGACCGTGACCTTTACAATATGACCTTGAGCCCAGACACACAGGCCATTAACTCCGTGCGGGTGAAGTCTGACAGACACGCGTCTCCCATTAAATCGTGGACGTTTGACCTTGACATTCAAAACACAGGCCATTAAACGGTGACCTTGACATGACCTTGACATGACCTTGACATGAGGTGACCGTGACCTTTACAATATGACCTTGAGCCCAGACACACAGGCCATTAACTCCGTGCGGGTGAAGTCTGACAGACACGCGTCTCCCATTAAATCGTGGACGTTTGACCTTGACATTCAAAACACAGGCCATTAAACGGTGACCTTGACATGACCTTGACATGACCTTGACATGAGGTGACCGTGACCTTTACAATATGACCTTGAGCCCAGACACACAGGCCATTAACTCCGTGCGGGTGAAGTCTGACAGACACGCGTCTCCCATTAAATCGTGGACGTTTGACCTTGACATTCAAAACACAGGCCATTAAACGGTGACCTTGACATGACCTTGACATGACCTTGACATGAGGTGACCGTGACCTTTACAATATGACCTTGAGCCCAGACACACAGGCCATTAACTCCGTGCGGGTGAAGTCTGACAGACACGCGTCTCCCATTAAATCGTGGACGTTTGACCTTGACATTCAAAACACAGGCCATTAAACGGTGACCTTGACATGACCTTGACATGACCTTGACATGAGGTGACCGTGACCTTTACAATATGACCTTGAGCCCAGACACACAGGCCATTAACTCCGTGCGGGTGAAGTCTGACAGACACGCGTCTCCCATTAAATCGTGGACGTTTGACCTTGACATTCAAAACACAGGCCATTAAACGGTGACCTTGACATGACCTTGACATGACCTTGACATGAGGTGACCGTGACCTTTACAATATGACCTTGAGCCCAGACACACAGGCCATTAACTCCGTGCGGGTGAAGTCTGACAGACACGCGTCTCCCATTAAATCGTGGACGTTTGACCTTGACATTCAAAACACAGGCCATTAAACGGTGACCTTGACATGACCTTGACATGACCTTGACATGAGGTGACCGTGACCTTTACAATATGACCTTGAGCCCAGACACACAGGCCATTAACTCCGTGCGGGTGAAGTCTGACAGACACGCGTCTCCCATTAAATCGTGGACGTTTGACCTTGACATTCAAAACACAGGCCATTAAACGGTGACCTTGACATGACCTTGACATGAGGTGACCGTGACCTTTACAATATGACCTTGAGCCCAGACACACAGGCCATTAACTCCGTGCGGGTGAAGTCTGACAGACACGCGTCTCCCATTAAATCGTGGACGTTTGACCTTGACATTCAAAACACAGGCCATTAAACGGTGACCTTGACATGACCTTGACATGACCTTGACATGAGGTGACCGTGACCTTTACAATATGACCTTGAGCCCAGACACACAGGCCATTAACTCCGTGCGGGTGAAGTCTGACAGACACGCGTCTCCCATTAAATCGTGGACGTTTGACCTTGACATTCAAAACACAGGCCATTAAACGGTGACCTTGACATGACCTTGACATGACCTTGACATGAGGTGACCGTGACCTTTACAATATGACCTTGAGCCCAGACACACAGGCCATTAACTCCGTGCGGGTGAAGTCTGACAGACACGCGTCTCCCATTAAATCGTGGACGTTTGACCTTGACATTCAAAACACAGGCCATTAAACGGTGACCTTGACATGACCTTGACATGACCTTGACATGAGGTGACCGTGACCTTTACAATATGACCTTGAGCCCAGACACACAGGCCATTAACTCCGTGCGGGTGAAGTCTGACAGACACGCGTCTCCCATTAAATCGTGGACGTTTGACCTTGACATTCAAAACACAGGCCATTAAACGGTGACCTTGACATGACCTTGACATGAGGTGACCGTGACCTTTACAATATGACCTTGAGCCCAGACACACAGGCCATTAACTCCGTGCGGGTGAAGTCTGACAGACACGCGTCTCCCATTAAATCGTGGACGTTTGACCTTGACATTCAAAACACAGGCCATTAAACGGTGACCTTGACTGACCTTGACATGACCTTGACATGAGGTGACCGTGACCTTTACAATATGACCTTGAGCCCAGACACACAGGCCATTAACTCCGTGCGGGTGAAGTCTGACAGACACGCGTCTCCCATTAAATCGTGGACGTTTGACCTTGACATTCAAAACACAGGCCATTAAACGGTGACCTTGACATGACCTTGACATGACCTTGACATGAGGTGACCGTGACCTTTACAATATGACCTTGAGCCCAGACACACAGGCCATTAACTCCGTGCGGGTGAAGTCTGACAGACACGCGTCTCCCATTAAATCGTGGACGTTTGACCTTGACATTCAAAACACAGGCCATTAAACGGTGACCTTGACATGACCTTGACATGACCTTGACATGAGGTGACCGTGACCTTTACAATATGACCTTGAGCCCAGACACACAGGCCATTAACTCCGTGCGGGTGAAGTCTGACAGACACGCGTCTCCCATTAAATCGTGGACGTTTGACCTTGACATTCAAAACACAGGCCATTAAACGGTGACCTTGACATGACCTTGACATGACCTTGACATGAGGTGACCGTGACCTTTACAATATGACCTTGAGCCCAGACACACAGGCCATTAACTCCGTGCGGGTGAAGTCTGACAGACACGCGTCTCCCATTAAATCGTGGACGTTTGACCTTGACATTCAAAACACAGGCCATTAAACGGTGACCTTGACATGACCTTGACATGAGGTGACCGTGACCTTTACAATATGACCTTGAGCCCAGACACACAGGCCATTAACTCCGTGCGGGTGAAGTCTGACAGACACGCGTCTCCCATTAAATCGTGGACGTTTGACCTTGACATTCAAAACACAGGCCATTAAACGGTGACCTTGACATGACCTTGACATGACCTTGACATGAGGTGACCGTGACCTTTACAATATGACCTTGAGCCCAGACACACAGGCCATTAACTCCGTGCGGGTGAAGTCTGACAGACACGCGTCTCCCATTAAATCGTGGACGTTTGACCTTGACATTCAAAACACAGGCCATTAAACGGTGACCTTGACATGACCTTGACATGAGGTGACCGTGACCTTTACAATATGACCTTGAGCCCAGACACACAGGCCATTAACTCCGTGCGGGTGAAGTCTGACAGACACGCGTCTCCCATTAAATCGTGGACGTTTGACCTTGACATTCAAAACACAGGCCATTAAACGGTGACCTTGACATGACCTTGACATGACCTTGACATGAGGTGACCGTGACCTTTACAATATGACCTTGAGCCCAGACACACAGGCCATTAACTCCGTGCGGGTGAAGTCTGACAGACACGCGTCTCCCATTAAATCGTGGACGTTTGACCTTGACATTCAAAACACAGGCCATTAAACGGTGACCTTGACATGACCTTGACATGAGGTGACCGTGACCTTTACAATATGACCTTGAGCCCAGACACACAGGCCATTAACTCCGTGCGGGTGAAGTCTGACAGACACGCGTCTCCCATTAAATCGTGGACGTTTGACCTTGACATTCAAAACACAGGCCATTAAACGGTGACCTTGACATGACCTTGACATGACCTTGACATGAGGTGACCGTGACCTTTACAATATGACCTTGAGCCCAGACACACAGGCCATTAACTCCGTGCGGGTGAAGTCTGACAGACACGCGTCTCCCATTAAATCGTGGACGTTTGACCTTGACATTCAAAACACAGGCCATTAAACGGTGACCTTGACATGACCTTGACATGACCTTGACATGAGGTGACCGTGACCTTTACAATATGACCTTGAGCCCAGACACACAGGCCATTAACTCCGTGCGGGTGAAGTCTGACAGACACGCGTCTCCCATTAAATCGTGGACGTTTGACCTTGACATTCAAAACACAGGCCATTAAACGGTGACCTTGACATGACCTTGACATGACCTTGACATGAGGTGACCGTGACCTTTACAATATGACCTTGAGCCCAGACACACAGGCCATTAACTCCGTGCGGGTGAAGTCTGACAGACACGCGTCTCCCATTAAATCGTGGACGTTTGACCTTGACATTCAAAACACAGGCCATTAAACGGTGACCTTGACATGACCTTGACATGACCTTGACATGAGGTGACCGTGACCTTTACAATATGACCTTGAGCCCAGACACACAGGCCATTAACTCCGTGCGGGTGAAGTCTGACAGACACGCGTCTCCCATTAAATCGTGGACGTTTGACCTTGACATTCAAAACACAGGCCATTAAACGACCTTGTGACCTTGACATGACCTTGACATGAGGTGACCGTGACCTTTACAATATGACCTTGAGCCCAGACACACAGGCCATTAACTCCGTGCGGGTGAAGTCTGACAGACACGCGTCTCCCATTAAATCGTGGACGTTTGACCTTGACATTCAAAACACAGGCCATTAAACGGTGACCTTGACATGACCTTGACATGAGGTGACCGTGACCTTTACAATATGACCTTGAGCCCAGACACACAGGCCATTAACTCCGTGCGGGTGAAGTCTGACAGACACGCGTCTCCCATTAAATCGTGGACGTTTGACCTTGACATTCAAAACACAGGCCATTAAACGGTGACCTTGACATGACCTTGACATGACCTTGACATGAGGTGACCGTGACCTTTACAATATGACCTTGAGCCCAGACACACAGGCCATTAACTCCGTGCGGGTGAAGTCTGACAGACACGCGTCTCCCATTAAATCGTGGACGTTTGACCTTGACATTCAAAACACAGGCCATTAAACGGTGACCTTGACATGACCTTGACATGAGGTGACCGTGACCTTTACAATATGACCTTGAGCCCAGACACACAGGCCATTAACTCCGTGCGGGTGAAGTCTGACAGACACGCGTCTCCCATTAAATCGTGGACGTTTGACCTTGACATTCAAAACACAGGCCATTAAACGGTGACCTTGACATGACCTTGACATGACCTTGACATGAGGTGACCGTGACCTTTACAATATGACCTTGAGCCCAGACACACAGGCCATTAACTCCGTGCGGGTGAAGTCTGACAGACACGCGTCTCCCATTAAATCGTGGACGTTTGACCTTGACATTCAAAACACAGGCCATTAAACGGTGACCTTGACATGACCTTGACATGAGGTGACCGTGACCTTTACAATATGACCTTGAGCCCAGACACACAGGCCATTAACTCCGTGCGGGTGAAGTCTGACAGACACGCGTCTCCCATTAAATCGTGGACGTTTGACCTTGACATTCAAAACACAGGCCATTAAACGGTGACCTTGACATGACCTTGACATGAGGTGACCGTGACCTTTACAATATGACCTTGAGCCCAGACACACAGGCCATTAACTCCGTGCGGGTGAAGTCTGACAGACACGCGTCTCCCATTAAATCGTGGACGTTTGACCTTGACATTCAAAACACAGGCCATTAAACGGTGACCTTGACATGACCTTGACATGACCTTGACATGAGGTGACCGTGACCTTTACAATATGACCTTGAGCCCAGACACACAGGCCATTAACTCCGTGCGGGTGAAGTCTGACAGACACGCGTCTCCCATTAAATCGTGGACGTTTGACCTTGACATTCAAAACACAGGCCATTAAACGGTGACCTTGACATGACCTTGACATGACCTTGACATGAGGTGACCGTGACCTTTACAATATGACCTTGAGCCCAGACACACAGGCCATTAACTCCGTGCGGGTGAAGTCTGACAGACACGCGTCTCCCATTAAATCGTGGACGTTTGACCTTGACATTCAAAACACAGGCCATTAAACGGTGACCTTGACATGACCTTGACATGACCTTGACATGAGGTGACCGTGACCTTTACAATATGACCTTGAGCCCAGACACACAGGCCATTAACTCCGTGCGGGTGAAGTCTGACAGACACGCGTCTCCCATTAAATCGTGGACGTTTGACCTTGACATTCAAAACACAGGCCATTAAACGGTGACCTTGACATGACCTTGACATGACCTTGACATGAGGTGACCGTGACCTTTACAATATGACCTTGAGCCCAGACACACAGGCCATTAACTCCGTGCGGGTGAAGTCTGACAGACACGCGTCTCCCATTAAATCGTGGACGTTTGACCTTGACATTCAAAACACAGGCCATTAAACGGTGACCTTGACATGACCTTGACATGAGGTGACCGTGACCTTTACAATATGACCTTGAGCCCAGACACACAGGCCATTAACTCCGTGCGGGTGAAGTCTGACAGACACGCGTCTCCCATTAAATCGTGGACGTTTGACCTTGACATTCAAAACACAGGCCATTAAACGGTGACCTTGACATGACCTTGACATGAGGTGACCGTGACCTTTACAATATGACCTTGAGCCCAGACACACAGGCCATTAACTCCGTGCGGGTGAAGTCTGACAGACACGCGTCTCCCATTAAATCGTGGACGTTTGACCTTGACATTCAAAACACAGGCCATTAAACGGTGACCTTGACATGACCTTGACATGAGGTGACCGTGACCTTTACAATATGACCTTGAGCCCAGACACACAGGCCATTAACTCCGTGCGGGTGAAGTCTGACAGACACGCGTCTCCCATTAAATCGTGGACGTTTGACCTTGACATTCAAAACACAGGCCATTAAACGGTGACCTTGACATGACCTTGACATGACCTTGACATGAGGTGACCGTGACCTTTACAATATGACCTTGAGCCCAGACACACAGGCCATTAACTCCGTGCGGGTGAAGTCTGAAAGACACGCGTCTCCCTTTAAATCGTGGACGTTTGACCTTGACATTCAAAACACAGGCCATTAAACGGTGACCTTGACATGACCTTGACATGACCTTGACATGAGGTGACCGTGACCTTTACAATATGACCTTGAGCCCAGACACACAGGCCATTAACTCCGTGCGGGTGAAGTCTGACAGACACGCGTCTCCCATTAAATCGTGGACGTTTGACCGTGACATTCAAAACACAGGCCATTAAACGGTGACCTTGACATGACCTTGACATGAGGTGACCGTGACCTTTACAATATGACCTTGAGCCCAGACACACAGGCCATTAACTCCGTGCGGGTGAAGTCTGACAGACACGCGTCTCCCATTAAATCGTGGACGTTTGACCTTGACATTCAAAACACAGGCCATTAAACGGTGACCTTGACATGACCTTGACATGACCTTGACATGAGGTGACCGTGACCTTTACAATATGACCTTGAGCCCAGACACACAGGCCATTAACTCCGTGCGGGTGAAGTCTGACAGACACGCGTCTCCCATTAAATCGTGGACGTTTGACCTTGACATTCAAAACACAGGCCATTAAACGGTGACCTTGACATGACCTTGACATGACCTTGACATGAGGTGACCGTGACCTTTACAATATGACCTTGAGCCCAGACACACAGGCCATTAACTCCGTGCGGGTGAAGTCTGACAGACACGCGTCTCCCATTAAATCGTGGACGTTTGACCGTGACATTCAAAACACAGGCCATTAAACGGTGACCTTGACATGACCTTGAAATGAGGTGACCGTGACCTTTACAATATGACCTTGAGCCCAGACACACAGGCCATTAACTCCGTGCGGGTGAAGTCTGACAGACACGCGTCTCCCATTAAATCGTGGACGTTTGACCTTGACATTCAAAACACAGGCCATTAAACGGTGACCTTGACATGACCTTGACATGAGGTGACCGTGACCTTTACAATATGACCTTGAGCCCAGACACACAGGCCATTAACTCCGTGCGGGTGAAGTCTGACAGACACGCGTCTCCCATTAAATCGTGGACGTTTGACCTTGACATTCAAAACACAGGCCATTAAACGGTGACCTTGACATGACCTTGACATGAGGTGACCGTGACCTTTACAATATGACCTTGAGCCCAGACACACAGGCCATTAACTCCGTGCGGGTGAAGTCTGACAGACACGCGTCTCCCATTAAATCGTGGACGTTTGACCTTGACATTCAAAACACAGGCCATTAAACGGTGACCTTGACATGACCTTGACATGACCTTGACATGAGGTGACCGTGACCTTTACAATATGACCTTGAGCCCAGACACACAGGCCATTAACTCCGTGCGGGTGAAGTCTGACAGACACGCGTCTCCCATTAAATCGTGGACGTTTGACCTTGACATTCAAAACACAGGCCATTAAACGGTGACCTTGACATGACCTTGACATGACCTTGACATGAGGTGACCGTGACCTTTACAATATGACCTTGAGCCCAGACACACAGGCCATTAACTCCGTGCGGGTGAAGTCTGACAGACACGCGTCTCCCATTAAATCGTGGACGTTTGACCTTGACATTCAAAACACAGGCCATTAAACGGTGACCTTGACATGACCTTGACATGACCTTGACATGAGGTGACCGTGACCTTTACAATATGACCTTGAGCCCAGACACACAGGCCATTAACTCCGTGCGGGTGAAGTCTGACAGACACGCGTCTCCCATTAAATCGTGGACGTTTGACATTGACATTCAAAACACAGGCCATTAAACGGTGACCTTGACATGACCTTGACATGACCTTGACATGAGGTGACCGTGACCTTTACAATATGACCTTGAGCCCAGACACACAGGCCATTAACTCCGTGCGGGTGAAGTCTGACAGACACGCGTCTCCCATTAAATCGTGGACGTTTGACCTTGACATTCAAAACACAGGCCATTAAACGGTGACCTTGACATGACCTTGACATGACCTTGACATGAGGTGACCGTGACCTTTACAATATGACCTTGAGCCCAGACACACAGGCCATTAACTCCGTGCGGGTGAAGTCTGACAGACACGCGTCTCCCATTAAATCGTGGACGTTTGACCTTGACATTCAAAACACAGGCCATTAAACGGTGACCTTGACATGACCTTGACATGACCTTGACATGAGGTGACCGTGACCTTTACAATATGACCTTGAGCCCAGACACACAGGCCATTAACTCCGTGCGGGTGAAGTCTGACAGACACGCGTCTCCCATTAAATCGTGGACGTTTGACCTTGACATTCAAAACACAGGCCATTAAACGGTGACCTTGACATGACCTTGACATGACCTTGACATGAGGTGACCGTGACCTTTACAATATGACCTTGAGCCCAGACACACAGGCCATTAACTCCGTGCGGGTGAAGTCTGACAGACACGCGTCTCCCATTAAATCGTGGACGTTTGACCTTGACATTCAAAACACAGGCCATTAAACGGTGACCTTGACATGACCTTGACATGAGGTGACCGTGACCTTTACAATATGACCTTGAGCCCAGACACACAGGCCATTAACTCCGTGCGGGTGAAGTCTGACAGACACGCGTCTCCCATTAAATCGTGGACGTTTGACCTTGACATTCAAAACACAGGCCATTAAACGGTGACCTTGACATGACCTTGACATGACCTTGACATGAGGTGACCGTGACCTTTACAATATGACCTTGAGCCCAGACACACAGGCCATTAACTCCGTGCGGGTGAAGTCTGACAGACACGCGTCTCCCATTAAATCGTGGACGTTTGACCTTGACATTCAAAACACAGGCCATTAAACGGTGACCTTGACATGACCTTGACATGAGGTGACCGTGACCTTTACAATATGACCTTGAGCCCAGACACACAGGCCATTAACTCCGTGCGGGTGAAGTCTGACAGACACGCGTCTCCCATTAAATCGTGGACGTTTGACCTTGACATTCAAAACACAGGCCATTAAACGGTGACCTTGACATGACCTTGACATGACCTTGACATGAGGTGACCGTGACCTTTACAATATGACCTTGAGCCCAGACACACAGGCCATTAACTCCGTGCGGGTGAAGTCTGACAGACACGCGTCTCCCATTAAATCGTGGACGTTTGACCTTGACATTCAAAACACAGGCCATTAAACGGTGACCTTGACATGACCTTGACATGAGGTGACCGTGACCTTTACAATATGACCTTGAGCCCAGACACACAGGCCATTAACTCCGTGCGGGTGAAGTCTGACAGACACGCGTCTCCCATTAAATCGTGGACGTTTGACCTTGACATTCAAAACACAGGCCATTAAACGGTGACCTTGACATGACCTTGACATGAGGTGACCGTGACCTTTACAATATGACCTTGAGCCCAGACACACAGGCCATTAACTCCGTGCGGGTGAAGTCTGACAGACACGCGTCTCCCATTAAATCGTGGACGTTTGACCTTGACATTCAAAACACAGGCCATTAAACGGTGACCTTGACATGACCTTGACATGAGGTGACCGTGACCTTTACAATATGACCTTGAGCCCAGACACACAGGCCATTAACTCCGTGCGGGTGAAGTCTGACAGACACGCGTCTCCCATTAAATCGTGGACGTTTGACCTTGACATTCAAAACACAGGCCATTAAACGGTGACCTTGACATGACCTTGACATGAGGTGACCGTGACCTTTACAATATGACCTTGAGCCCAGACACACAGGCCATTAACTCCGTGCGGGTGAAGTCTGACAGACACGCGTCTCCCATTAAATCGTGGACGTTTGACCTTGACATTCAAAACACAGGCCATTAAACGGTGACCTTGACATGACCTTGACATGACCTTGACATGAGGTGACCGTGACCTTTACAATATGACCTTGAGCCCAGACACACAGGCCATTAACTCCGTGCGGGTGAAGTCTGACAGACACGCGTCTCCCATTAAATCGTGGACGTTTGACCGTGACATTCAAAACACAGGCCATTAAACGGTGACCTTGACATGACCTTGAAATGAGGTGACCGTGACCTTTACAATATGACCTTGAGCCCAGACACACAGGCCATTAACTCCGTGCGGGTGAAGTCTGACAGACACGCGTCTCCCATTAAATCGTGGACGTTTGACCTTGACATTCAAAACACAGGCCATTAAACGGTGACCTTGACATGACCTTGACATGAGGTGACCGTGACCTTTACAATATGACCTTGAGCCCAGACACACAGGCCATTAACTCCGTGCGGGTGAAGTCTGACAGACACGCGTCTCCCATTAAATCGTGGACGTTTGACCTTGACATTCAAAACACAGGCCATTAAACGGTGACCTTGACATGACCTTGACATGAGGTGACCGTGACCTTTACAATATGACCTTGAGCCCAGACACACAGGCCATTAACTCCGTGCGGGTGAAGTCTGACAGACACGCGTCTCCCATTAAATCGTGGACGTTTGACCTTGACATTCAAAACACAGGCCATTAAACGGTGACCTTGACATGACCTTGACATGACCTTGACATGAGGTGACCGTGACCTTTACAATATGACCTTGAGCCCAGACACACAGGCCATTAACTCCGTGCGGGTGAAGTCTGACAGACACGCGTCTCCCATTAAATCGTGGACGTTTGACCTTGACATTCAAAACACAGGCCATTAAACGGTGACCTTGACATGACCTTGACATGAGGTGACCGTGACCTTTACAATATGACCTTGAGCCCAGACACACATGCCATTAACTCCGTGCGGGTGAAGTCTGACAGACACGCGTCTCCCATTAAATCGTGGACGTTTGACCTTGACATTCAAAACACAGGCCATTAAACGGTGACCTTGACATGACCTTGACATGACCTTGACATGAGGTGACCGTGACCTTTACAATATGACCTTGAGCCCAGACACACAGGCCATTAACTCCGTGCGGGTGAAGTCTGACAGACACGCGTCTCCCATTAAATCGTGGACGTTTGACCTTGACATTCAAAACACAGGCCATTAAACGGTGACCTTGACATGACCTTGACATGAGGTGACCGTGACCTTTACAATATGACCTTGAGCCCAGACACAGATGCCATTAACTCCGTGCGGGTGAAGTCTGACAGACACGCGTCTCCCATTAAATCGTGGACGTTTGACCTTGACATTCAAAACACAGGCCATTAAACGGTGACCTTGACATGACCTTGACATGACCTTGACATGAGGTGACCGTGACCTTTACAATATGACCTTGAGCCCAGACACACAGGCCATTAACTCCGTGCGGGTGAAGTCTGACAGACACGCGTCTCCCATTAAATCGTGGACGTTTGACCTTGACATTCAAAACACAGGCCATTAAACGGTGACCTTGACATGACCTTGACATTAGGTGACCGTGACCTTTACAATATGACCTTGAGCCCAGACACACAGGCCATTAACTCCGTGCGGGTGAAGTCTGACAGACACGCGTCTCCCATTAAATCGTGGACGTTTGACCTTGACATTCAAAACACAGGCCATTAAACGGTGACCTTGACATGACCTTGACATGACCTTGACATGAGGTGACCGTGACCTTTACAATATGACCTTGAGCCCAGACACACAGGCCATTAACTCCGTGCGGGTGAAGTCTGACAGACACGCGTCTCCCATTAAATCGTGGACGTTTGACCGTGACATTCAAAACACAGGCCATTAAACGGTGACCTTGACATGACCTTGAAATGAGGTGACCGTGACCTTTACAATATGACCTTGAGCCCAGACACACAGGCCATTAACTCCGTGCGGGTGAAGTCTGACAGACACGCGTCTCCCATTAAATCGTGGACGTTTGACCTTGACATTCAAAACACAGGCCATTAAACGGTGACCTTGACATGACCTTGACATGAGGTGACCGTGACCTTTACAATATGACCTTGAGCCCAGACACACAGGCCATTAACTCCGTGCGGGTGAAGTCTGACAGACACGCGTCTCCCATTAAATCGTGGACGTTTGACCTTGACATTCAAAACACAGGCCATTAAACGGTGACCTTGACATGACCTTGACATGAGGTGACCGTGACCTTTACAATATGACCTTGAGCCCAGACACACAGGCCATTAACTCCGTGCGGGTGAAGTCTGACAGACACGCGTCTCCCATTAAATCGTGGACGTTTGACCTTGACATTCAAAACACAGGCCATTAAACGGTGACCTTGACATGACCTTGACATGACCTTGACATGAGGTGACCGTGACCTTTACAATATGACCTTGAGCCCAGACACACAGGCCATTAACTCCGTGCGGGTGAAGTCTGACAGACACGCGTCTCCCATTAAATCGTGGACGTTTGACCTTGACATTCAAAACACAGGCCATTAAACGGTGACCTTGACATGACCTTGACATGACCTTGACATGAGGTGACCGTGACCTTTACAATATGACCTTGAGCCCAGACACACAGGCCATTAACTCCGTGCGGGTGAAGTCTGACAGACACGCGTCTCCCATTAAATCGTGGACGTTTGACCTTGACATTCAAAACACAGGCCATTAAACGGTGACCTTGACATGACCTTGACATGACCTTGACATGAGGTGACCGTGACCTTTACAATATGACCTTGAGCCCAGACACACATGCCATTAACTCCGTGCGGGTGAAGTCTGACAGACACGCGTCTCCCATTAAATCGTGGACGTTTGACATTGACATTCAAAACACAGGCCATTAAACGGTGACCTTGACATGACCTTGACATGACCTTGACATGAGGTGACCGTGACCTTTACAATATGACCTTGAGCCCAGACACACAGGCCATTAACTCCGTGCGGGTGAAGTCTGACAGACACGCGTCTCCCATTAAATCGTGGACGTTTGACCTTGACATTCAAAACACAGGCCATTAAACGGTGACCTTGACATGACCTTGACATGACCTTGACATGAGGTGACCGTGACCTTTACAATATGACCTTGAGCCCAGACACACAGGCCATTAACTCCGTGCGGGTGAAGTCTGACAGACACGCGTCTCCCATTAAATCGTGGACGTTTGACCTTGACATTCAAAACACAGGCCATTAAACGGTGACCTTGACATGACCTTGACATGACCTTGACATGAGGTGACCGTGACCTTTACAATATGACCTTGAGCCCAGACACACAGGCCATTAACTCCGTGCGGGTGAAGTCTGACAGACACGCGTCTCCCATTAAATCGTGGACGTTTGACCTTGACATTCAAAACACAGGCCATTAAACGGTGACCTTGACATGACCTTGACATGACCTTGACATGAGGTGACCGTGACCTTTACAATATGACCTTGAGCCCAGACACACAGGCCATTAACTCCGTGCGGGTGAAGTCTGACAGACACGCGTCTCCCATTAAATCGTGGACGTTTGACCTTGACATTCAAAACACAGGCCATTAAACGGTGACCTTGACATGACCTTGACATGAGGTGACCGTGACCTTTACAATATGACCTTGAGCCCAGACACACAGGCCATTAACTCCGTGCGGGTGAAGTCTGACAGACACGCGTCTCCCATTAAATCGTGGACGTTTGACCTTGACATTCAAAACACAGGCCATTAAACGGTGACCTTGACATGACCTTGACATGACCTTGACATGAGGTGACCGTGACCTTTACAATATGACCTTGAGCCCAGACACACAGGCCATTAACTCCGTGCGGGTGAAGTCTGACAGACACGCGTCTCCCATTAAATCGTGGACGTTTGACCTTGACATTCAAAACACAGGCCATTAAACGGTGACCTTGACATGACCTTGACATGAGGTGACCGTGACCTTTACAATATGACCTTGAGCCCAGACACACAGGCCATTAACTCCGTGCGGGTGAAGTCTGACAGACACGCGTCTCCCATTAAATCGTGGACGTTTGACCTTGACATTCAAAACACAGGCCATTAAACGGTGACCTTGACATGACCTTGACATGACCTTGACATGAGGTGACCGTGACCTTTACAATATGACCTTGAGCCCAGACACACAGGCCATTAACTCCGTGCGGGTGAAGTCTGACAGACACGCGTCTCCCATTAAATCGTGGACGTTTGACCTTGACATTCAAAACACAGGCCATTAAACGGTGACCTTGACATGACCTTGACATGACCTTGACATGAGGTGACCGTGACCTTTACAATATGACCTTGAGCCCAGACACACAGGCCATTAACTCCGTGCGGGTGAAGTCTGACAGACACGCGTCTCCCATTAAATCGTGGACGTTTGACCTTGACATTCAAAACACAGGCCATTAAACGGTGACCTTGACATGACCTTGACATGAGGTGACCGTGACCTTTACAATATGACCTTGAGCCCAGACACACAGGCCATTAACTCCGTGCGGGTGAAGTCTGACAGACACGCGTCTCCCATTAAATCGTGGACGTTTGACCTTGACATTCAAAACACAGGCCATTAAACGGTGACCTTGACATGACCTTGACATGAGGTGACCGTGACCTTTACAATATGACCTTGAGCCCAGACACACAGGCCATTAACTCCGTGCGGGTGAAGTCTGACAGACACGCGTCTCCCATTAAATCGTGGTGGTCTGACCTTGACATTCAAAACACAGGCCATTAAACGGTGACCTTGACATGACCTTGACATGACCTTGACATGAGGTGACCGTGACCTTTACAATATGACCTTGAGGATTTGAAACCTTTAAAATTTTATTTATTTAATGCCAATATTCATTTAGAAAAGATACACTTAAAATGTTTGGAAATCTGATGAGTTTCTTCAAATATACTTATGGCAAGTAAGCTACATACAGTTCACACTATAATTTTTTTTTTCCTTTTTACACAAGGGATGCCGTCACCGAACCCGCCAATAGGAAGACAGTCACCGCCATAGATGTCGGGTCTCAAGAGGCAAGGAAGAACCCTTTACGGATTCGGAGGTTAAACACACATATACACTTTAACAACGAAAAACGGCCCTTTTTAGGGCCACCAACTTTTTCCAAAAAGGATTTCTCCAAACTACAATTATGCATTTGTTTTTTGTTTTTGTTTTTTCAGTCAGTGCCCATTTTTGGTGAGCTGGATTTTCCCGATGTTAAAAACCATCCATACGTCTAACTCTGCCCTCGTGGGGAGGAGGCAAATAACAAAGGGAATGAATAGCAGAGTTGTTTCCCTTTGGTTTTAGACATTTTGTAAAGTCGCTAAACAGTAATTCTTCTAGTTACTAATAAAAAACATTAGTAAAATCGAGTTATTTCCCTTTGTTTTAGACATCTTTTAAGATCGGTAAACAGTAGTTCGTCTAGTTACGTATAAAGAAAACATTAATAAAATCGAGTTATTTCCCTTTGTTTTCGAACTCTTTTAAGATCGGTAAACAGTATTTCGTATAGTTACTAATAAAGAAAACATTAATAAAATCGATTTATTTCCTTTTATTTTAGACATCTTTTAAGATCGGTAATTACTAGTATAGTCACTAATAAATAAAACATTAATAAAATCGATTATTTCCCTTTGTTTTAGAACTCTTTTAAGATCGGTAACCAATATTTCGTATAGTTACTAATAAAGAAAACATTAATAACATCGATTTATTTCCTTTTATTTTAGACATCTTTTAAGATCGGTAATTACTAGTATAGTCACTAATAAATAAAACATGGTTTCGCTAAACAGTAATGCTTCGAGTCACTTTTATTCCACGTGACGTCGGTTGGGTTTCAATAATAAAAAATATCACCGTAAAAGCTTATATGAGCGAAGGACTTTGAACACTGATCTGTTAAGAACCTGAAACCTCTTACTCGAATGATTGGATTGAGTATTAAATCACGAGAACTACATCGTAACACACAGTGTTAACTATTCTGTACCTTCTGTTTTCTCCCCAGCGAGCGACAGTCGATTACGGAAAAGGGAGGCAACTGCTTTTTTATTCTTTCCTAGTATAATACAACCACTTCTGTTATATCTGTGTATATATATATATATGTATTTTCTGTGTCTGTGTGTGTGTGTGTATATATAGATTTTATTTATCTACCCCCAACAAGGTAAGATTGACAAAAGGTCGGGAAAATGGGATTAGATAAGCCAGCGCTCGACAATTCAATATATATTTGTGATAACAGAATCAACACGTGAATTCAAATTCGCTCGTTGAATTTTCAACCGGTGAATACCATAAAAAATATCCAATAAATAAAACGCCTATGTAAACAAATAATTATTTATATATAACAGTAAATATCATAGTGTTTTATTCCTTTTTAATTTGAATATGTACATTTAATTTCTTAAGAAAAATAATAATAAACTTTAAAATATTTATTATTAAGTAATGTATGACTTTTTTTTGTTAAAACCCGGGTTTAATTTAAGGCGACACACGTTTGCCGGTGAAATCTCGCCAGTGAGAAAAAATCTCGATTTATTTGATCTGAAATTTGCAATGCTCAAATAAATACAAAATTTTGAAGAAAAATATTTCTTGTGGTAACTTTTGACATATATATATATGTATATATATATATATATATATATATATGAATAAATATATATTCATATATATATATATAAATAAATATATATAAATAAATATATATTCATATATATATATAAATAAATATATATTCATATATATATATAAATAAATATGTGTGTATATATACATACATATGACCCATAAAAACATACATATTTTACTCGCTCGATGTTTCAACCTTTAACGATGAACCCACATTAGAGATCAATATACCCCCCCACCCCTCTCTCTCTCTAGTTTCGGCTAGGGGCAAAGTGTAGTATCGGTTTGTGATACTACTCTTCATCTTTTCTGTCCTCCTCGATTAGGGAATGCGAAATCCTTCGAGACTAAGGCAATTTTCATTTGTCCACCTTAAAGACCTACTTGCCCTCGTGGGGAGGCAAATAAACAGGAACATAAAATTATTTTATCGTCTGTGGGGGACTTCTCCAGATTAGGACCCACGTCGGCACTTTTCGAATGTTTACATAAACTGCCAATTCGATTTTAGCTTGGGTCCTAATCTGGATAAGTCCCCCATTTTGTTAAATATTAATGGTTTTTTGAAAATCTTTTTGGTTTTGTATTTCAAAATTGCAATGTTAATAATTAAAAGAAAAAAATTGTATAAATTGCTATTTTTTCAAATTTTGTAATCATTGTAATAAAATTTTCAATAAATAATATATATGTTAGAGTGAGAGAGAGAGAAGGGGAAGAGACTAGCTGTATTTACCTGCCCTTACCCAGGTTGGAGGGGTCTTTTTAGAGACAAATATGTATCCTAAATATGTAGCTTACTTGCCATAAGTATATGTTAAGGAACTTTGGAAAGTTACTTACTTGCCATAAGTATATTTGAAGGATCTTTGGAAAATGATCTGTTAAGAATTTGAAACCTAAAACGATTGGATTCAGTTTTGATTTAAAAAGATTTCTTTTTTTTTATAAATTACTTGTATTTGAAATCGGATTTTGAAAGTTGAATTTAATGTATTGTGCCATTCTTTGTTCATTCGAATTTCTATAAACAAAAAAAACATAACTAATTTTGTTATGGTAATGTTTAAATCTCGATTTGTCAATTTTTGGGATGTAAATAGCATCCCGAACTTTGAAAACATAAGGATTTGCTAAAAAGTTTGCAGCCAATAATGACTTTCTATTCAACAGTTTAAAGGTTTTAGGTTTCAAATTCCTAACAGTTTAAATGCTTCCAAATACCTTTCACATTTTTAAGGGTCACAAAGGAATTTATTCTTTTATATTTAACTATTAAGGAAAGATTAAAATGGCTGACTTGTTTATGAAGAATGTACGCTTAAATGTGTGTAATAAATCTATTTCTACAAACCTGTTTCTGAATTTTTGAGATGAGGATTGATCATTTCTCACGACGTTTCAGCTGCTGTAACCTTCGGGCCTTCTTCTTTCAGGTGGATCTGTTCGAACTCGGGAATCTGGACTGGATTTCCAATGGCGGAACACTTGAATCCACGAGGGAAGAAGCATTATACACAAAGGTGAGGAGACGTGTTGTCGCCTACTACTAAATAAACGTAAGGCTATAGAACACCGGAAAGCTGTAATACGTGGAGATACCGAAAAGTCGGGTATGGCTGACCACATATGGGACAAAGTATATATATATATATATATATATATATATATAGATATATATTGAAACAAACAAAAAACAAGAAAAGACAATCATTTGATTTTAAAGAGATTCCTTTTAAGAACCTTTGTTTTATTAGTTCAAATTCTCAAATCCCCCCCCCCCCCTGGAAAACAAACAGCGAATTTGTCTTTTTTGTGTGTTTCTCTCGCAATCTTCATACGGATGCATGAAAATGTCTGTTTTGCAAATAGTTCTTCTTCTTTTTGTCTTTCTTATGCATAATCCTAGTTGACTGAGAGAGAGAGAGAGAGAGAGAGAAAGAGAGAGAGAGAGAGAGAGAGAGAGAGAGAAAGAGAGAGAGAGAGAGAGAGCAGCTTGTAAGGTCGTCCTTGGTTGGTAGTTTGCTGGAACAAAAAAGAACAAAAAAGAAACAATTAGTCATGATCACAATTAATAGCATGTGTCTAATCAGTGAAAGACATATGAATATATATTTATTTATATATATATGCAACAAAACTTTGCAGACAGTCTCGAATAGGCCTAAATAAATAAATATATATACATATATATTTATTTATATATTTATATATATATGTATATATATATGTATATGTATATATATATATATGTATATATATATATATATATATATATATATATATATGAATATAACTTCCACATTTATTCGAATTGTGCAACGAAACTTTGCAGACAGTCGCGGATAGGCCTTTTCTACTGAAGTACCAAGTTTCAGAAGTGCAGCTCTTGTACTGCCGGAGATATGTCGATACAAACTGTGAATAATAATAATAATAATAATAATAATCCACTGGTGTGAAAGGATCGTCAACTTCTCACTCAATTAGATGAAATCATTGTCACTAAATATTGTCTTTAAATAGAGTCAAATAATCATTGTCGAAAGTTGAATGAAAAATTTGAGAAGAAGTTTTCAAATAGTTAATTTCTAATATTTACTTTTCAATTAGCAGACGACAAAAAGGGGAATGCACACGTTTGTTGTTGTTATTGTTTCTGTGTGTTCGCCTACCTTGGCTGAATCGCTGACTGCTATTTAGATAGGGTTGACTTGTTTGAGTTGCAGCCAGACATAAGAAGCCTTTTAAACACTATCTCTGAAATGTTTATCAACTTTTGGAAGATACAGATCTCTTTTAAAGATTCTGATCGGCTCCCACCACCGACACAGAATTCCGGACAAACTTGAAAAATCCTCTGATTGTCCAAAATAAATTGAATGATTTTTAAAACTAATTTAACAATCCTTGAAAAGTCGCGTCGTCGTCGTCGTCGTCGCTTAATTGTTACAAATCAGTTTTTGCGCTACTAAACACGATCATTATTAAACCATTTATAGTTCAATTTTTAGAGAGGGTTTCAGTTTCATATGTAATTTATACTTTAAAGAATCCCCATTACTTTCGCGAAATTCTAAAAAAACAAACATTTCAAAATAAATTGATTTTATCATTTATTTACGAAACTGATCCCCCACTCTAAATTCTTAACTATTTTTTGTTATTTTCTTCTTTCCGCCAAGTTTTTCATTGTATTCACACGTAATCGCCTAAAAAAGTAGAATCTCATTTTTTGTTTTGTCTTAGGGTGAAGAGTATTTAGATGAGGTTGTTAATCTAAAAATGCACTGTTTTTAGGGCAGTTAACCAAATGCTTTGGGTCCTGGAAGATACATTATGTGCGTTTATGAAGTAACTGGAAAGGTCTTCTAATTAGTACCCTAGGACTTAGGGTTAGTGTCATGAATGAAAGGGTTGCCACATAGACTTAGGGCTAGTGGTAGAGTCAGGTGTTTTTAGTTTTTGTGTTTTTTAGAGGGAAGATGTTCTGTTTTATCTAATTTAATTTTGATAAAATTATATGTTGTCACCAACTAATTGAACTAATATAAAGTATTTTTTAACTTTTAAAAGTTAGAATGGCTCGAAACGTTTCAGCATGCTCTTCCCCCCCCCCCTCTCCAAAAAAGCACAGAAAATAAATTTGGTTACCTGCCTTACAAAGCTAAGGTAACCCGGAGCTGAGGATCAGTTTAGGTCCAATTTATACTCTAGATTCTAAAGTAATTATTCTTTGATGTCCCCTTAAAACCTAACTTAATCGGCCCCAAAGTATTAGCCCCCCCCCCCCCCCTCTGCTGAGAGAAAATCGCACAGAATGTATCTTCTAAAGTCAAAAAAAAATAGTTAACTGCCCTAAAAAGTTATGGCGCCGTGGAACTGAGTGATCATTTCATATTTATTTATATATATTTTTTTTGTTTTGTATTTTTCAGTGTTTTCCCCGTTTTGATATTTGAAAAGATGGAACAAAAATTGAGATATGAAATTTCCGAATTAAAAAAAAGTTTTCAAAATTCCAATGTAAAGATTCTCAAATATCGGGAAGATTTGAAGGCGGAAACTCATGTGAAAAATGATGAAATCTGGAGACAATTCGAAGTTGTTGTGGATGAGGCGAGACGGGATGCGACGGATCTGAGCTGGGAAATGGAAAGACAAATGGACGGCGAGATGGAAAGATGTCGCAGAAGTTTGGAGGACAACGAAAGAATTTTGAAAGAAATCGAAAAATGGCTTCGAAATGTTGAAGATTTAGTTTCCCGTCAAGATGGAAATATTTCGCGTCAATTGGAAGAATTGGAGTCGAAAGTTTCAAAAAGACACGAAAAATGGATGCGACCGCGGGAGGAATGTGAAATGTCCGTCGTTTTCCCCGATTATTGGCAGAAAGTTGTGGATCATTTCCATCGCGGAAATCGCGGATCCGTCTCGTGTGTTCGGAAAATCAATCGTTGATTGAAATGAATGAAAATGGGAAAATTCTGATTGAATTTCAATTTTCTAAATCAACAAATGGAAATTTCGTTCCCCTTGAAATGTGTTTCATTTCATCATCAAACATTTTTGTCGTTTGTGGTGGAAATTCTTTTGGGGACGAAAAAAATCTGTTGTTTTTTGAACGACAAAAAAATTTTCCTTTTTTTCAATTAAAAAATTCTTTAAAAACACAAAATTATTTAATTTCTTTGTGTGAAAAAAATGGAACAATTTTTGGTTTTGATGAAAATTTAGAAATTCATTCGTTTTCGAAAAAAGGTGAAAAACTGGAAACTTTTGAAATTGAATGGGGATTTGACAAAAGGGGATTAAATGGCTTTTTCTCCCGGATTCGTGTTGATCCCTCAAGTGGGGATTTTTGGTGGTCAAATTTTGATCATCGTGAATTGATTTGTTTTGATTCCAAATGGAACAAAATTTGTTCGATGGAAAAAAAAGAAGAATTTTGCGATTTTTGTTTCAACGAATTTGGACAAATTTTTTTTTGTGATTTTAATGCAATTTTTTCTTTTCCGAACAAAAAATTGTTTGAATTTCAAGAAAAACAAAATTATATTTTTCATTCAATTTTTTTGTTTGAAAATAAAATTTTTGTTTTTGTTGAAAAAAATAATAAATTTAGAATTGAAATTTTAAAAATTCTTTATTAAAAAAATAAAAAAAATTGAAATTTTAAAATTTGTTTTTTTTTCTTTTTACGAAATTTTTATTTGTTTATTTATTTGTGTGTGTGTAACACATTGTTTAGTGTGTGTGTAACACATTGTTTAGTGTGTGTGTGTAACACATTGTTTAGTGTTGCATCGAGTACTTCCACGAAACATGCTCCGATCAACTTACTGCATTTGCACTTCCCAACGCATAGCCATATATGCGTATACATATTACACATAAACAACATATATATTTTACTCGATGTGAAACCTCATGAAACTTTTCACAATATATTTCATGTATTGTGAACGATCGACACCGGGAGTGTTACTATAAACAGAGAGACACACGCACTAGAGATCGACGTGTACACGCACACATACCCCCTTCCCCCCCCCCCCATCTCTAGTTTCGGCTAGGAGCAAAGTGTAGTATCGGTTTTCGTCATCTTTTCTGTCCTCGATTAGGGAATAAGAAATCCTTCTAGACTAAGGCAATTTTAATTTGTCCACCTTAAAGACCTATTTGTGTCTAAGGCTTTCTTATTCCTATGCTAAAATCTAACTTACTTATGGGATTGAGTTATGTTTTAAAAACTGAATTTCGTTGAATTTCGTTGTGAGAAATTGAAAATTTTGGAAACACTTACGTTTTTTTTGTTTGTTTTTTTTGTCGATTACAAATTATTTTTGATGCTTTTTTTTGTTGATTTTCATCGACTTTTTTCTCGTCTTTTTGCTGTTTTCTTTTTTTTGATTTTCTTCGTTGATTTTCTTTTTTTAATATCATAAAGTATTGATTTTCCTTTGTCGCGAAAGATTTGTTGATTTTTATTGAAATTTTTCCTTTGTCGCGAAAGATTTGTCGATTTTCATTGAATTTGTTGTGTTTACATCCGGTTTTGTTCTGCGTGTTTATATCACGTCGGTTGTTCACAAATGTGGATTTTATTTTGATTTCTTTTTGGTTTCTTATAGATTTAATGTAGATGTGCTTATTGTGAGAGATAGAGAAAGAAAGAAAGGAGGGAGGGTCATTTTTGAAGGGGAAAAATCGTAATAAAAAACCTTAAATAAATTATGTTATGATTTTAGATCTCGTTTTGATCTGAAGACGCCGTCATACTGTCTGGCATGTGTTACCATGACGACCGCCATCCAAGTCGGCCTTATTTACCTGATTCCCGACCGCTTAAAAGTGGAATCCCAGGCACTGGGAGGCGTTCTGTGATCGCCACAGTGGCACAAAAGTCGGTAAACATAATCATGTTTACTACCACGAAATTACGGGCTGACCGATCAACTACCGCGATCACTGTGGCCAAAAATAGTACCACAAACAAACACAGTTTTCTGGAGTCAACGGCCATTATTGGTCTTCTCCCCTGCGAGCCAAGAGTCTACAACTACGTCCGCCACTTTCACATAAAAACAGCTGGGTCCAGTAAACAAAAGAGTTTTTTTTTCTTTTACAGGAAGGAGAGATATAGAAGGGGGGGGGGATCTGGAATCAGCCAAGAACACAAGAATAGCGACGTTCGGTCCTCCTCAAACAGCGACGAAAAAAACCCAGCAACTTCAAGTACCAATAAACAATCGTCGACTATCACGACAATTTCGTCTGCTAAACGCCATTGAATCAGCGACGCTGAACACAACTATTCGCACTACTGCTACACCGCGTCCTCCAGCGCAGACGACTTCTCTACACCGCAACTATTACTGCTTCTACCACTGCTCGCTCGGCTCACAAATTACTACTGCCCACCAAGACTTCTCGACGACTACTGACATTCACTCCAATTCCAAAATAACTTATCGGAAAATAAACCATAGTATTTTTCCAATTTTAATCCCGTGTTGTTCGTTCATTTCTGCTTGTCACCATACGCTTACAGTTTTATAACAACTGGTGTCAGAAGCGTGCGATAAGTAGAATGGACTACTCGGGATTTATACCTAATGAACCTCTCAGCCTCATCGAAGATCACAGATCGGCAATTTCAAACACAAAATCTGGTAAAGAAGATGACATATCGTCCAGACCTCATCAACCGCGATTTTGGACATTTCAGCAGGCTCGGCGGACACGAACGGCAACACCAAGCCTCACGACTTAATACTGGTTGTTAAAGGTCGGGCTCGGCAAGCATCAGCATCACCCTTCGAGATCTACCGGCTCTCTTCAACGCAGGACGCGACAGCCACATCTTCCTGGACGTTCATCAGGCACCAGACATTCCCGGACATAGCTGACAACATTATGGAAGAAATCACACCGGTTCAAAAAAAACGGGTGCACCTGCACGGGCACGACCGGATACTCAACAACTGGACGTTCGTTGATCAACAGGAGGACCCATCAACTTGAACGACACGCAGCAACACCAGCGCAGACCCCATGTGCAGCAGTCGCCAATGCGCTCATTCATCAGACAACCGCGCAGACCCACATGTGCAGCAGTCACCAATGCGCTCGTTCATCAGACAACAGCGCAGACCCCCATGTGCAGCAGTCACCAATGCGCTCATTCATCAGACAACCGCGCAGACCCACATGTGCAGCAGTCACCAATGCGCTCGTTCATCAGACAACAGCGCAGACCCCCATGTGCAGCAGTCACCAATGCGCTCATTCATCAGACAACCGCGCAGACCCACATGTGCAGCAGTCACCAATGCGCTCGTTCATCAGACAACAGCGCAGACCCCCATGTGCAGCAGTCACCAATGCGCTCATTCGTCCAGCAACCGCGCAGACCAAGTGCGCTCATTCATCAAGCAACTGCGCAGACCAAATGCGCCCATTCGTCAAGCAACCGCGCAAATCAAATGCGCTCATTCATCAAGCAACCGCGCAGAGCAAGTGCGCTCATTCGTCAAGCAACCGCGCAGATACAAGTGCGCTCATTCGTCAAGCAACCGCGCAGAGCAAGTGCGCTCATTCATCAAGCAACCGCGCAGAGCAAGTGCGCTCATTCGTCAAGCAACCGCGCAGATACAAGTGCGCTCATTCGTCAAGCAACCGCGCAGAGCAAGTGCGCTCATTCGTCAAGCAACCGCGCAGATACAAGTGCGCTCATTCGTCAAGCAACCGCGCAGACCAAGTGCGCATATTCGTCAAGCAACCGCGCAGACCAAATGCGCTCATTCGTCAAGCAACCGCGCAGATCAAATGCGCTCATTCATCAAGCAACCGCGCAGAGCAAGTGCGCTCATTCGTCAAGCAACCGCGCAGATACAAGTGCGCTCATTCGTCAAGCAACCGCGCAGACCAAATGCGCTCATTCGTCAAGTAACCGCGCAGACCAAGTGCGCATATTCGTCAAGCAACCGCGCAGACCAAATGCGCTCATTCGTCAAGCAACCGCGCAGACCAAATGCGCTCATTCGTCAAGCAACCGCGCAGACCAAGTGCGCTCATTTGTCAAGCAACCGCACAGATCAAATGCACTCATTCATCAGACAACCGCGCAGAATATACAAGACTCCAGACACATAGAAATCCCTCAAATGCCATCGGGATACAGACCAAACCTGATCCCTAGACTATTGACACTTCACACATGCAACTCTAACCGTGCCGGACAATTCAGGTCAAAATGAGATCTGGGGGAGCTGTTATGATTTTAGATCTCGTTTTGATCTGAAGACGCCGTCATACTGTCTGGCATGTGTTACCATGACGACCGCCATCCAAGTCGGCCTTATTTACCTGATTCCCGACCGCTTAAAAGTGGAATCCCAGGCACTGGGAGGCGTTCTGTGATCGCCACAGTGGCACAAAAGTCGGTAAACATAATCATGTTTACTACCACGAAATTACGGGCTGACCGATCAACTACCGCGATCACTGTGGCCAAAAATAGTACCACAAACAAACACAGTTTTCTGGAGTCAACGGCCATTATTGGTCTTCTCCCCTGCGAGCCAAGAGTCTACAACTACGTCCGCCACTTTCACATAAAAACAGCTGGGTCCAGTAAACAAAAGAGTTTTTTTTTCTTTTACAGGAAGGAGAGATATAGAAGGGGGGGGGGATCTGGAATCAGCCAAGAACACAAGAATAGCGACGTTCGGTCCTCCTCAAACAGCGACGAAAAAAACCCAGCAACTTCAAGTACCAATAAACAATCGTCGACTATCACGACAATTTCGTCTGCTAAACGCCATTGAATCAGCGACGCTGAACACAACTATTCGCACTACTGCTACACCGCGTCCTCCAGCGCAGACGACTTCTCTACACCGCAACTATTACTGCTTCTACCACTGCTCGCTCGGCTCACAAATTACTACTGCCCACCAAGACTTCTCGACGACTACTGACATTCACTCCAATTCCAAAATAACTTATCGGAAAATAAACCATAGTATTTTTCCAATTTTAATCCCGTGTTGTTCGTTCATTTCTGCTTGTCACCATACGCTTACAGTTTTATAACAATTACATTTTCATTGAAAGTTATTAAATAGTCAATCATCATAAGAGAAAGTTCAGTGAGAAATGCTAGGAAACATTAAAATAGTTAATTTTAGAACTTTGTTTTGAATAGGAAGAAATCGAGCAGACGACATCGAAATTTGATTCAAGCAGTGTGTGTGTGTGTGTGTCGTCTTTAGTGTGTGTATGCGTAAGACAAGTGAAATGCATTGTGTTTGTGTGTGCGTGACTTTAGAAAAGGGTTTGTTTGTTTTTTCCCCCAGCATTCTGATGGGTCGATTGTAGTAAGGTCGATCTTAGCTGCTCGCTCCTTGATCCCGACTAAATTCAATCAGTGTGTGCGTAATAATTTTCGAAAAGGGTTTTTTTTCTTCAGATTTCCACTGTAAGGTCGGTGGTGTGTGATGCTCGATCCTTGATCGCCGACGACTAAATGAAAACGTTGCGACTCTGACGAGGTGAAGCCAGCTGATTGGTCGGTTGAAAAGAGTATGACGTTGCTGTTTTTGTGTGTGCGTTTATCTGTTATTATCTATGTGTGTGCGTTCGTGTCAAGGGCAGATAACTATTTTCCACTAATTTCGTAAACAAAATAAAAATATCCCAAAAAATAGATCGATATTAAAACAAATTATAAATAATACAAAAATATACAAAAATTATAAATAATACAAAATTGTTATTTTATTTTAAAATAAAACGATACGTATGTGAACAAAAGACGGTCTCTTTAAACATCGAAAAAAAGTTTTGTCACGTTTCTACGTCTCGTTTTTTTTTGGTTTTTTTATATATCTCAAATTTCATCCATTGTATCTTTAATTTAATTTAATTTAATTTAATTTAAAAAAATAATTATTTACATTCTAACAAGTGAGTAATTATAAGAAACACGCCATAGAGTTTATCAGTGACGTCACGTGTTATAAGCATTAAAATGACAGATCCCTATTTATTTGTGTCCCCACGAGGGCAGAGTTAGACATAGACACAAGGTTGTTTTTAATGTGGGATAATCTCGCTCCCCTAACAAGGGTATTCTGGATTGGGACAAAACATTCAATTATCTCACAAATAACAAACGGTCGGCCCATTATTTTGTTCACAATAAACTTTAAAAAACTAAAACAAAAAATATCTTTTTATTATTTAAATAGTAATTTAGGTGCTCCTTCAGATTAGGACCCAAGCTAACTTTGACCTCGTCGTTAGGGTCAAAGTTAGTTCGGGTCCTAATCTGAATATATATATATATATATATATATATATATATATATATATATATATATATATATATATATATATATATATATATATATATATATACACACATATATATATATATATATATATATATATATATATATATATATATATATATACACACAGTTCGGGTCCTAATCTGAATATATATATATATATATATATATATATATATATATATATATATATATATATATACACACATATATATATACATATATACACATATATACACACATATATACATATATATATATACATATATACACATATATACACACATATATACATATATATATATATATATATATATATATACACACATATATATATATAATATATGTGTGCATATATATATATATATATTTTGTTGGCTTGTTTCAGAATTTAGAGTGGGGATCAGTTTCATATATAAATTTAATGTAAAATGATCCCCTCATTTTCGGCCATTCTTTTTCTTGCGTTTCTTTGTGGAGAGGAGTCTACTCATGTGTGGTTTTGGGACCCTGCCACTCGGACTACACCCCCCCCCCCAATAAACTAAACAAGTCAATTTGATTTGTTTCCAAAAGAACAGTAAATATTTTTTTTTAAATACTAATTTTCCGGTACCGACTTCTTCTTACTTTGTGCCATTTTTCTTATTCATTCAATTGTTAAAGTAACTCTCTATTATTTAAATGTCATTTGTCAGTCTGTCTGTGTGCGTGCGCGCGTGTGTGTGTGCGTGTCCAGCTAAAAGTCAGAAACTACACAAGACGAGAAATGGGAGTGTAGAGAAAGATAGAGGTTTTAAAAGAAAGATGGGTGCATCTACAGAATTTGAACCGAACTAATCGACTTTTGCTGAACTAAACCTAAGTTTAGGGTTAGGGTAAAAAAAAAAAACAGTTCGGTTAACATTCTGTAGAATTACCGAAGATGTCACTTTTTAACTCTATTTTGTTGTCCATACCTCCGGGCAACGCCGGGTAGCCATGCTACTTTACAGTGATTCCTATATTTCCTTTAAAAGGGGCCGCGGTCATAAAACCTTTTCCCCGTCGCCATATTATTTTCTGAAGTCGGATTTAAAAAAGAATCCAAGAAACACATTTCCGCTGACAACCGTTTGATCTCATCTCTTCCTTTGACGCTTCCGCCAGACAGATGGCGGCGTCAGCGATGAATTTCGGCCTTGATTTGACGTGGCAAAACTGACACACGTGTATGAATTTAGCACTTAACTTTTTTTTAAAACCTTCATGTTAGAAAATGAATGTTTTTGGTTTAGAGCACAATTAAACCAAAATACTTGGCCGTATTTGATTTAGACCAATATATATTATAATCTGAATTATTTTATTTATTACGAATATATATATATATCTATTATATTATTATAGGTTTGATGTGTGTTTATTTACTTTATTATTTATTACGAAACATAGTTTATGATATGGAGACAATGGACAAAACCTGTAAGAAAATTAGTTGACAAATGTCTAGCTTTTTTCTTTTTCGGGTAAATACTGCCCCCTCTCTTTCTCTCTCTCTCTCTTTCTCTCTCTCTCTCTCTCTCTCTCTCTCTCTTTCCTGCTACGGCTTAAATAATATTACTACTGTGGTGCTATACCCTTTTGTTTATAATGGACTATTCCAATAGATACCGTATGAAATAAGAGCGGGGTTCCGAACAACATACAGGGAATGGTGAGAGTGATAGAAAGACACTTAATAAGGGATGGGTGAGTCACTTCGTGAGTTAATTGCAAATTACAGCCAATTAGAAATATGAAGTGTTTTTACAAACATCAATTCCAAACCCGAGGAATATTTTAGCATGTATTTTGTGTGAAAAAATATGTAGTCTTCATTCTTGCATTTTTCGTGTACGCTGAAACTTGTAACATATTAGTTTGAATAGTGTTCAACAAAATCAGCAAGGGGAATAATTCATACTCTGTATAAATTTCTACCATCCTTTTCCTATATGTATATATATATATATATATATATATATATATATATATATATAGTAAGCTATGAAAATATATTTATGGGAATTAAGCTACACAAAGGCTTCCGCGTTTCATCCCCCTGGGGGGGGGGGGTCTTCAGGCTTAAAAGCATAGAGTTATGTTTGCCGGGTGTTTGTATATAAAAGCACCCGGCAAAATAACTCCATGCATTTTAGCATGAAGACTCCCCCCGGGGATGAAACGCGGGAGCCTCTGTGTAGCTTAATTGCCATAAATATATTTTCATAGCTTACTACCTAGCTCTACTTACGTATCGAGCACTCTTGAAGTAAATACTGAAAATTGATACATAAACAATTATATCTCCTTATAAAATTTTATGTGGATACATGAAATACATATATATACCTATTTATATATATACACACACACACACACACACACACATATATATATATATATATATATATATATGTGTGTGTGTGTGTGCATACATATATATATACACACATATATATAGAGATATATATCTGTATACATATATATATGTATGTATATATATATATATATATATATATATATATATATATATATATATATATGACTACACACACACATACATATATATATATGACTACACACACACACACACACACACACACACATATATATATATATATATATATATAAATAGTAAGCTATGAAAATATATTAACGGGAATTAAGCTACACAGAGGCTCCCGCGTTTCATCCCCCGGAGAAGGGGGGGGGGAGTCTTCAGGCTTAAAAGCATGGAGTTATGTTTGCCGAGAGTTTGTATATAAAAACACCCGGAAAATAAACACCATGCATTTTAGCCTGAAGACTCCCCCCCCCCCCCGGGGATGAAACGCGGGAGCCTCTGTGTAGCTTAATTGCCATAAATATATTTTCATAGCTTACTACCTAGCTCTACTTACGTATCGAGCACTCTTGAAGTAAATACTGAAAATTGATACATAAACAATTATATCTCCTTATAAAATTTTATGTGGATACATGAAATACATATATATACCTATTTATATATATACACACACACACACACACACACACACACACACACACACACACACATATATATATATATATATATATATATATATGTGTGTGTGTGCATACATATATATATACACACATATATATATGTATACAGATATATATCTCTATATATATGTATGTATATATATATATATATATATATATATATATATATATATATGACTACACACACACATACATATATATATATGACTACACACACACACACACACACATATATATATATATATAAATAGTAAGCTATGAAAATATATTAACGGGAATTAAGCTACACAGAGGCTCCCGCGTTTCATCCCCCGGAGAAGGGGGGGGGGAGTCTTCAGGCTTAAAAGCATGGAGTTATGTTTGCCGAGAGTTTGTATATAAAAACACCCGGAAAATAAACACCATGCATTTTAGCCTGAAGACTCCCCCCCCCCCGGGGATGAAACGCGGGAGCCTCTGTGTAGCTTAATTGCCATAAATATATTTTTATAGCTCTACTTACGTATCGAGCACTCTTGGAGTAAATACTGAAAATTGATACATAAAAAATTATATCTCCTTATAAAATTTTATGTGGATACAGGAAATACATATATATATATATACCTATTTAAACACACACACACACATGTATATATATATATGTATACATATATATACATATATATGTGTTAGCATACATATATATATACACACACATATATATATATATATATATATATATGTATATATATGTACATATATATATATATATATATATATATATATATATTATATATATATATATATATATATATATATATATATATATATATATATATATATATATATATGTGTGTATATACATATATGTATATATAAGAAAAAACGGTTGATATGCCACAAAACAGCCAAACCCAACATAAATGGTTGATAAGCCGAAAAACGAGAAAAGTTTTTATTTTTTTATTTCTTCGTTTTAATCTTTAACAAAAATGTTTTCATTTTTTATTTATTTGTTCGCCCCATCTCGGCCTCCCGACTTGGTATCCATTGAAAATACAATAGGCGTCGTTACAGTCACATTAGTGAAAATATTAAAGTTTGTTTTGGAAAGAAAAGTTGAAATAATATCGAATGATTTTGACGACACGTTCTGCGAGCCGAGCCGGCGAAAAATAGAATTTATTCAAAATGTTTACTAGCTGACGTACAAAAAATATGGGCCTGAGATAATAATTACTAAGGTCGTTTTAAAAACTACACTGATATCTTTGTGTTAAATAAACACTCCGGAAATGAGCACTCTAGACAGGGGAGGTAGAGCTGGTGAGGACTGACTATTCAATTCATAACTGTAGGGGGGAGGGGAGAATATATGGGTTCATACCTTTCCTAAGGGTTTTAGAAAATGTAATGCTGTTTTAAATAGTAGGGCAGACTGTACGCTGAAACTTTGATCTAAGAGAACTTAGATCAAAGTTTCAGCGTACAGTCTGCCCTACTATTTAATTCATAGCTTTGGAGAGGATATACAGATTCATATATTTCCTCAGGGTATTAGTGAAAGTTATGTTGTTTCTCGTTTCTTAGACTAGACACTCTGCGTGACTGAATGAAAGTATATATATATATATGGCCACATTTATTAGATTTAAATTCGGAAAAATAAGCAAGGGGAATAATTTATTTCTGCGTAAATTCCTAACACACTTTTCCTACATGGAACTATGCATGATTGTTTTATGTATTTCTTATGTGAAAGGAGAAAGCAAATAGCAAGTCAGACCATCCTCACCTATAGGTGAAGTGACAAAGCAAAGTCCAGTATAAACAAAAGGGTAGTAATATTATTTAACCCGTAGTAGGAGAGAGACGGGCGAAAAAGAAAAAAAAATGCATGCATTGTCCATTGTCTCCAATACTGAAGTGAGAAGAGAAACCTTTTTCGCCCGCGCGAAGAAAGAACATTTATTTCCGCTCGCGTGTTTGATTGTCAAATTTGTCGGCGTCACCAAATCACTGCCCACTCCTCCCCTTTCTCTCTGCCCGGTCGCCATGGCAACACTCACCTATTTTTAGCAAGAATATATGGAATAAAAAAGTAAAAAAAAAAAAGGCTACTACGACGGTGCTGGCCATGATGGATTTTAAACTCATGTTGTCGAATAAAAAAGTAAAAAAAAAGAATGCTGTTACTACTACTACTACTACTACTACTACTACTACTATTCGTGATGATCGTATATATGACTACACACACACATACATATATATGACCACACACACACACACACATATATATATATATATATATATATATATATATATATATATATATATATATATATATATATATATATATAGTAAGCTATGAAAATATATTTATGGGAATTAAGCTACACAAAGGCTTCCGCGTTTCATCCCCCTGGGGGGGGGGGGGTCTTCAGGCTTAAAAGCATAGAGTTATGTTTGCCGGGTGTTTGTATATAAAAGCACCCGGCGAAATAACTCCATGCATTTTAGCATGAAGACTCCCCCCGGGGATGAAACGCGGGAGCCTCTGTGTAGCTTAATTGCCATAAATATATTTTCATAGCTTACTACCTAGCTCTACTTACGTATCGAGCACTCTTGAAGTAAATACTGAAAATTGATACATAAACAATTATATCTCCTTATAAAATTTTATGTGGATACATGAAATACATATATATACCTATTTATATATATACACACACACACACACACACACACACACACACACACACACACACACATATATATATATATATATATATATATATATATATATATATGTGTGTGTGTGCATACATATATATATACACACATATATATATGTATACAGATATATATCTCTATATATATGTATGTATATATATATATATATATATATATATATGACTACACACACACATACATATATATATATGACTACACACACACACACACACATATATATATATATATATAAATAGTAAGCTATGAAAATATATTAACGGGAATTAAGCTACACAGAGGCTCCCGCGTTTCATCCCCCGGAGAAGGGGGGGGGGAGTCTTCAGGCTTAAAAGCATGGAGTTATGTTTGCCGAGAGTTTGTATATAAAAACACCCGGAAAATAAACACCATGCATTTTAGCCTGAAGACTCCCCCCCCCCCCCGGGGATGAAACGCGGGAGCCTCTGTGTAGCTTAATTGCCATAAATATATTTTCATAGCTCTACTTACGTATCGAGCACTCTTGGAGTAAATACTGAAAATTGATACATAAAAAATTATATCTCCTTATAAAATTTTATGTGGATACAGGAAATACATATATATATATATACCTATTTAAACACACACACACACACATGTATATATATATATGTATACATATATATACATATATATGTGTTAGCATACATATATATATACACACATATATATATATGTATATATATATATATATATATATATATATATATATATATATATATATATATATATATATATATATATATATATATCTTCGCAGATAAAAAGAAAAAAAATAACAGTGAAATAAAGGCTGGCAAAAGTCGCTTCATTGTTTATTTTTTAATAAAATTGTGGTCTTAAATTATATGTAATTTTTATTTCACTTTAAATAATTTAAATAGGAATTAACACGAAATGAAAGGAAAAATACTCCTGGATGAGAATAGTAGTCCGAATTATACAAATTATCAATCCTCATCTCAAAAATTCATAAAAACATTTTCTTTTAATTTGTTTTACTAAAACACGGTTTAAGTAATAATTTGGGTGACTGAAATAGGATTTAACAAATATTTTTTTTAAATGATGATTCAAAATGAAGGTGTTAGACTATTTGCTGTTATTGTCTGTGTGTGTTTTTATCGCCTCCTTCATGTGGGATAAATGTAGATCTTGAGAGACAACATTTACCTCAGTCGAAAAAAACAAATAAACAACAAATAAATGTTACCAAAAGCAAGATAAGTTACTTTAAATTCTGTTAGACAAAAAGTTCGGTTCAAATTCTGTAGAAGTAATCTTTTTTTCGATTAATATTAGATAGATAGATAGATAGATAGATAGATAGATAGATAGCGTACTTTTTGTCAGTCACTTTTTTCTCTCTATCTTAAGAAAGGTTCGTTTATTTCCGCGCACATCTGCACCCATGGACACTTGAGTTCAACGCGTTCATTTTACCGGTCGTGTGCGTATGTCTCCCCTTACCATAAAATCATTCTTTGAACTCCGAAAAGGTCGCAACGAATCGTCAAAGTTTTTTTTATGACTGTTCTTTTGGCTCGGGGGCGGGGCGTAGCCAACAGCGACGCGAGTTCTGGGGGTTGTTACACCAAACGGTTTATAAATATATGTTGAGACGAACACACTCTTCGGTAGCTATTGGCGACAGCCGGAGAGTTTTCGAACGCATCAAAAGCCATGTGTTTGAAGAGACACGTCGTCCGGTTGAAGAAGAATTACACTTGGTGTGTGTCGATGTAAGTGATGACGATATGAAAAGAGAGAGACGTTGAAACTCCCCTTACCATAAAATGATTGTTTGAAATCCGAAAAGGTCGTAACGAATCGTCAATTTCTTTTGATGTCTGTTTTTCAGGTTTGCGGTCGAGGCCCCGCTAACAGCGACACGAGTCTGGGGGTTGTTACACCAAACGGTTTATAAATATATGTTGAGAGGAACACACTCTTCGGTAGCTATTGGCGACAGCCAGAGAGTTTTCGAACGGATCAAAAGCCATGTGTTTGAAAAGACATGTCGTCCGATTGAAAGACGATAATACTTGGTGTGAGTCTACGTAAGTGATGGCCATATCCACAAGGAGAGAGACGTTGAAACTCCCCTTACCATAACATCATCAAATCAGTATTTGAAAACGGAAAATGTCGCAACGAATCGTCAAAGTTTTTTATGTCCGTTTTTCAGAGCTGGCGTACGGGTGCAGCCAACAGGGACACCAGAGAGTTTCCGAACGCAAGCCATGTGTTTGAAATGACACGTTGTCCGGTTGAAAGACCATAATTCTTGGTGTGTCTCGAGCTAAGTTTATGGCCATATACCAAGAGAGAGACGTTAGTGTTATCTTATTATGAATGCTTTGAAGATATATTGAAACTCGAGTTAAAATAAAGAAAATAATTCTCGGTATGTCTCGACCTAAGTGAAGGCCATATCCACAGAGAGAGACCTAAGTGTTATGAGGGCTTTGAAGATATATTGAAACTCGAGTTAAAATAAAGAAAATAATTCTCGGTATGTCTCGACCTAAGTGAAGGCCATATCAACAGAGAGAGACCTAAGTGTTATGAGGGCTTTGAAGATATATTGAAACTCGAGTTAAAATAAAGGAAATAATTCTCGGTATGTCTCGACCTAAGTGAAGGCCATATCCACAGAGAGAGACCTAAGTGTTATGAGGGCTTTGAAGATATATTGAAACTCGAGTTAAAATAAAGGAAATAATTCTCGGTATGTCTCGACCTAAGTGAAGGCCATATCAACAGAGAGAGACCTAAGTGTTATGAGGGCTTTGAAGATATATTGAAACTCGAGTTAAAATAAAGAAAATAATTCTTGGTATGTCTCGACCTAAGTGAAGGCCCTATCTACAGAGAAAGACGTTAGTGTTATGAGGGCGTTGAAGATATATGAAAATTCGAGTTCTTCGTATGTCTCGACCTGAGTGAAGGCCCTATCTACGGAGAAAGACGTCAGTGTTATGAGGGCGTTGAAGATATATGAAAATTCGAGTTAAAATAACAACATAATTCTTGGTATGTCTCGACCTAAGTGAAGGCCCCATCTACAGAGAAAGACGTCAGTGTTATGAGGGCGTTGAAGATATATGAAAATTCGAGTTCTTGGTATGTCTCGACCTAAGTGAAGGCCCTATCTACGGAGAAATGCGTCAGTGTTATGAGGGCGTTGAAGATATATTGAAATTGGAGTTAAAATAAAAACATAATTCCTGGTATGTCTCGACCTAAGTGAAGGCGCTATCTACAGAGAAAGACATCAGTGTTATGAGGGCGTTGAAGATATATCAAAATTCGAGTTCTTGGAATGTCTCGACCTGAGTGAAGGCCCTATCTACGGAGAAAGACGTCAGTGTTATGAGGGCGTTGAAGATATATGAAAATTCGAGTTAAAATAACAACATAATTCTTGGTATGTCTCGACCTAAGTGAAGGCCCCATCTACAGAGAAAGACGTCAGTGTTATGAGGGCGTTGAAGATATATGAAAATTCGAGTTCTTGGTATGTCTCGACCTGAGTGAAGGCCCTATCTACGGAGAAAGACGTCAGTGTTATGAGGGCGTTGAAGATATATTGAAATTCGAGTTAAAATAAAGACATAATTCTTGGTATGTCTCAGCCTGAGTGAAGGCCCTATCTACGGAGAAAGACGTCAGTGTTATGAGGGCGTTGAAGATATATGAAAATTCGAGTTAAAATAAAGACATAATTCTTGGTATGTCTCGACCCGAGTGAAGGCCCTATCTACAGAGAAAGACGTAAGTGTTATGAGGGCGTTTAAGATATATTGAAATTCGAGTTAAAATAAAGACATAATTCTTGGTATGTCTCGACCTAAGTGGAGGCCCCATCTACAGAGAAAGACGTCAGTGTTATGAGGGCGTTTAAGATATATTGAAATTCGAGTTAAAATAAAGACATAATTCCTGGTATGTCTCGACCTAAGTGAAGGCGCTATCTACAGAGAAAGACATCAGTGTTATGAGGGCGTTGAAGATATATGAAAATTCGAGTTCTTGGTATGTCTCGACCTGAGTGAAGGCCCTATCTACAGAGAAAGACGTCAGTGTTATGAGGGCGTTGAAGATATATGAAAATTCGAGTTCTTCGGATGTCTCAGCCTGAGTGAAGGCCCTATCTACGGAGAAAGACGTCAGTGTTAGTAGGGCGTTGAAGATATATTGAAATCTGAGTTAAAATAAAGACATAATTCCTGGTATGTCTCGACCTGAGTGAAGGCCCTATCTACGGAGAAAGACGTCAGTGTTATGAGGGCGTTGAAGATATATTGAAATTCGAGTTAAAATAAAGACATAATTCTTGGTATGTCTCAGCCTGAGTGAAGGCCCTATCTACGGAGAAAGACGTCAATGTTATGAGGGCGTTGAAGATATATGAAAATTCGAGTTAAAATAAAGACATAATTCTTGGTATGTCTCGACCTAAGTGAAGGCCCTATCTACAGAGAAAGACGTCAGTGTTATGAGGGCGTTGAAGATATATGAAAATTCGAGTTCTTCGGATGTCTCAGCCTGAGTGAAGGCCCTATCTACGGAGAAAGACGTCAGTGTTAGTAGGGCGTTGAAGATATATTGAAATCTGAGTTAAAATAAGGACATAATTCCTGGTATGTCTCGACCTGAGTGAAGGCCCTATCTACGGAGAAAGACGTCAGTGTTATGAGGGCGTTGAAGATATATTGAAATTCGAGTTAAAATAAAGACATAATTCTTGGTATGTCTCAGCCTGAGTGAAGGCCCTATCTACGGAGAAAGACGTCAGTGTTATGAGGGCGTTGAAGATATATGAAAATTCGAGTTAAAATAAAGACATAATTCTTGGTATGTCTCGACCCGAGTGAAGGCCCTATCTACAGAGAAAGACGTAAGTGTTATGAGGGCGTTGAAGATATATTGAAATTCGAGTTAAAATAAAGACATAATTCTTGGTATGTCTCGACCTAAGTGAAGGCCCCATCTACAGAGAAAGACGTCAGTGTTATGAGGGCGTTGAGGATATATTGAAATTCGAGTTAAAATAAAGACATAATTCCTGGTATGTCTCGACCTAAGTGAAGGCCCCATCTACGGAGAAAGACGTCAGTGTTATGAGGGCGTTGAAGATATATTGAAATTCGAGTTAAAATAAAGACATAATTCCTGGTATGTCTCGACCTAAGTGAAGGCGCTATCTACAGAGAAAGACATCAGTGTTATGAGGGCGTTGAAGATATATGAAAATTCGAGTTCTTGGTATGTCTCGACCTGAGTGAAGGCCCTATCTACGGAGAAAGACGTCAGTGTTATGAGGGCGTTGAAGATATATGAAAATTCGAGTTAAAATAAAGACATAATTCTTGGTATGTCTCGACCTAAGTGAAGGCCCTATCTACAGAGAAAGACGTCAGTGTTATGAGGGCGTTGAAGATATATGAAAATTCGAGTTCTTCGGATGTCTCAGCCTGAGTGAAGGCCCTATCTACGGAGAAAGACGTCAGTGTTAGTAGGGCGTTGAAGATATATTGAAATCTGAGTTAAAATAAAGACATAATTCCTGGTATGTCTCGACCTGAGTGAAGGCCCTATCTACGGAGAAAGACGTCAGTGTTATGAGGGCGTTGAAGATATATTGAAATTCGAGTTAAAATAAAGACATAATTCTTGGTATGTCTCAGCCTGAGTGAAGGCCCTATCTACGGAGAAAGACGTCAGTGTTATGAGGGCGTTGAAGATATATGAAAATTCGAGTTAAAATAAAGACATAATTCTTGGTATGTCTCGACCCGAGTGAAGGCCCTATCTACAGAGAAAGACGTAAGTGTTATGAGGGCGTTGAAGATATATTGAAATTCGAGTTAAAATAAAGACATAATTCTTGGTATGTCTCGACCTAAGTGAAGGCCCCATCTACAGAGAAAGACGTCAGTGTTATGAGGGCGTTGAGGATATATTGAAATTCGAGTTAAAATAAAGACATAATTCCTGGTATGTCTCGACCTAAGTGAAGGCCCCATCTACGGAGAAAGACGTCAGTGTTATGAGGGCGTTGAAGATATATTGAAATTAGAGTTAAAATAAAGACATAATTCCTGGTATGTCTCGACCTAAGTGAAGGCGCTATCTACAGAGAAAGACATCAGTGTTATGAGGGCGTTGAAGATATATGAAAATTCGAGTTCTTGGTATGTCTCGACCTGAGTGAAGGCCCTATCTACGGAGAAAGACGTCAGTGTTATGAGGGCGTTGAAGATATATTGAAACTCGAGTTCAAATAAAGTAAATAATTCTTGGTGTGTCTCGACCTAAGTAATGACCATATCTAGAGAGAGAGAGAGAGAGAGAGACAGAGGGGTTTTGAAGATATAGAACCACCCAGAGTTATGCATTTCTCCCATCGTTTGTTGCAGCTCTGGACACCGTTTTTGTAGAACACCCCAGGTCGGTCTTCCAACCACGTCGTAACTTCAAAAATCAAGGCTGCATCATCTGGGGAACGCTTTCCTTTCAAAAACAACTTCATGGCTGGGAAGAGATGAAAGTCAGAGGGTGCAAGGTCAGGAGAGAAGGGGGATGGAGGAGGATTTCCATAGCCACACGCCCGTGCCACTGATCTGGCGACATGCGTTGTCCTGCAGGAGGAGGATGCCTTTGCTAATCTTGCCCCGCCTCTTGATTTTGATAGCTTCTCTTAATTTTATCAAAAGTGAAGCGTAATAGACTGCTCTCATTGTGGTAACCTTTGCCAGGAAATCTGTCATCACTACTCCGCCCTGGTCCCAGAAGATTGTGAGCATGACATTGCCAGCGGAGGGTTGCACCCTTGCTTCCTTTGGAGGTGGTGGGTCCAAGTGCTTCCACTGCTTTGACTGGTCTCTGTATCATAGTTCCATCCTGTGTAATGAGTCTTTTGAAAAACTTTGACTCATCTTCCTGACACATCTCCAAATTCATCCTCGATCACTCGACCTTCTGGAAAGGTGCGAACAACCTGGGAATACATCTAGCAGGCACCTTATGCATATGCAAATGGTCATGAATGATAGTTTCATAGACCCTTGACTTCTTGGGCTATTTGGCGAATAGTAATGCGTCGATCTTCCATAATGGCAGCCTCAACTTGACGGACAGATGCCTGATCACTGGCAGAAGCTGGACAACCAGGTGTGGGAGCTGTTTCCACAGACTTCCACGATGACAGCGTTTTACAAGGTCATAAAATAGTAAAAAGACGTTGTTGGTAAATGATATCTATCATGTGTTTATATTAATGCGACTCCACAAAATTGAACCCGGGTTCCTGAAATGAAATAAAAAAACACACAGACTATTTTAGATGTAATCGCCTAAAAAAAGTAGAATCTCATTTTTATTTTTGAGTTAATTACTGAACAGCTATTTCACATTGATATTTTTAAATAGGATATTTTTTAAATCACTTCATGTACAGAGGCTTTTTTGTTTTTCTTTATTTCAGAAAGAGCTCAATAATTTTAACTAATTTTATTAGCTTGAAAGTTTTCTTTCGTCGTCGATAAACGGATATGTTGCCAGACAGTAACAGTTTCAATGGCGACATGTCATGTGTACATCAAAGGGTTGTAGCGTCCGTTGTTCCTTTGAAATGAATTAACACTCGACTGTCTTTTCAAAGTCGAGAGAAAAGGGAGGAAGGGAAGGGGTTGGGCAGTGATTTGGCGAGGCCGTTTGTTGGCCTCGCCAAATCACTGCACGTGTTTGCAAATCGCCGTACGTAAAAATAAAAAAATAAAAACTTTTCTCGTCTTTCCTTGTTGGGTTTGGCTGTTTTGTGGCATATCAACCGTTTTTTCTTATATAAACATATATGTATATACACATGTATATATGTACACATATATATATATGTATACACATATATAAATATATAATATATATATGTACACATATATGCATACATGTAATATGTATATATATGTGGCATATATATATATATATATATATATATATATACATACATATATATACATATATAGAGAGATATATATCTGTATACATATATATATGTATGCACACACATATATATATATATGTATATATATGTATATATATATATATATATATATATATATATATATATATAGGTATGTGTGTGTGTGTATAAATAGGTATATATATATATATATATATGTATTTCATGTATCCACATAATATTTTATAAGGAGATATAATTTTTTATGTATCAATTTTCAGTATTTACTTCAAGAGTGCTCGATACGTAAGTAGAGCTAGGTAGTAATCTATGAAAATATATTTATGGCAATTAAGCTACACAAAGGCTCCCGAGTTTCATACCCGGGGGAGTCTTCAGGCTAAAATGCATGGAGTTATTTTGCCGGGTGCTTTTATATACAAACACCCGGCAAACATAACTCTATGTTTTAAGCCTGAAGACCCCCCCTACGGGGGATGAAACGCGGAAGCCTCTGTGTAGCTTAATTCCCATAAATATACTTTCATAGCTTACTACACACACACACACACACACACACATATATATATATATATATATATATATATGTGCGTTTTTATATATATATATATATATATATATATATATATATATATATATATATATATATATATATATATATATATATATATATAGGAAAAGAGTGGTAGAAATTTATACAGAGTATGAATTATTCCCCTTGCTGATTTTTTGAACACTATTCAAACTGATATGTTACAAGTTTCAGCGTACACGAAAAATGCAGGAATGAAGACTACATATTTTTTCACACAAAATACATGCTAAAATATTCCTCGGTTTTGGAATTGATGTTTGTAAAAACACTTCATTGTTCTAATTGGCTGTAATTTGCAATTAACTCACGACATGACCCACCCATCTCCTATTAAGTGTCTTTCTATCACTCTCACCCTTCCTTGTATGTTGTTCGAAATCCCGCTCTTATTTCATAAGGTATCTATATGATTAGTTCATTATAAACAAAAGGGTATAGCACTACAAGTAGTAATATTATTTAAGCCGTAGCAGGAAAGATAGAGAGAGAGTGGGGGGGGGGGCAGTATTTACCCGAAAAAGAAAAAAAGCTAGACAATTGTCAACTAATTTCCTTACATGGATTGTCCATTGTCTCCCAATACTCAATATATTGTCGCCTATATACTGATTTTATTCGAATTTTTATTCAAATATATAAACAAATATTTATAATTATTTGAATTGTTTGAATCAGAAAAATGTGAGTTTGCAAAGCCAGTTAAATAAAAGAGGCAAATAAAAGAAATGAAATATTGGCAGTAAATAAAAAATAATTGAAATAGAAAACCAATTATGTTTGCTGTAGATTTTCATTTTCAATGGAGATATCAAATCTCCATTACTAAGTACAAGTTCGTTCCATTAGTATTAAATTTCAGACACTAAAAAAAAATGTCCTCGCCTACGAATAAGGTGGCCCCTTTTTTAACCTTAAGTGTAAAGTAGGGAGGAGAGGGGGCAGGGGTCATATGGGGGCAATCGTTGTAATGAGTTTAAATGAAATTCATTTGGCTTTGTTTTACACTGGAAACTGACGCACGTGAATATTTTGTTTGAAAGTTTTTTTTTAATCGTTCCTTAAAGGGGCATGTTAGAAAATGAATGTTAGAAAGAAAGAATAAAGAAAGAATAAAGAAAGAAAGAAAGAAAGAAAGGCGCTGAGCGGGCAGGGGACGTCACGTGATATCTTTCTCTCTGTTTGTCTGCGAAGAGGAAAGACAGGTTAAGAGACGGGGCGGGGGGGGGGGGGGGAAGAAAGAAAGAAAGAAAGAAAGAAAGGCGCTGAGCGGGCAGTTCACGACGCGTGCATTCAATTCCTGTTCCCGTAAACAAAATGACTTGATTATTTTTTAAGATGGCTTTTCACATAAATTCAGAATTCACACGAGGTAAGAATTTTGTGGCATTTTTTTGACATAGTGACAATTTCTTTTTTTTTTTAAATAATAATTTAAATCGCACCAGGTTTGTTTTGAACAAAAAAAAACTCTTTAAAATAACTTAAAACACAAATAAACTTATCCAGTTTTGTAGAACAGAACTGTAACTTATCTTGCCTTTGGTAACAGTTATTTGTTGTCTATTTGTTTTGTTTTTTTGTTTTTTTCGTTTTGTTTGCTGTCGTTATGAATGCCGCCTGTTTCTGAATTTTTGAGAGAAGGATTCCTAATTTAGAAATTGTTTATTAAGACTATTTTTAACTTATCTTGCCTTTGGTAACATTTATTTGTTGCCTATTTGTTTTATCGTTTTGTTAGCTATTATGGTAAGGGGAGACATACTCACACGACCGATAAAGTGAACGCGTTGAACTCAAGTGTCCATTGGTGCAGATGTGTATTTACTCCTCGCGGAGTTAGGCACAAGGCCAGTTTTATCTTACTCCCACAAGTAAGATGTGACCCAAGATCGGGTCGAGCAAGTGGGGTTAAAAGCCAGCGCTCGAGAGGTGAGCACTCTGGCCATTTAAAAATTGCCTGGGCAGCCCCGTCGGCATTCCCCGGTAGGGGCCCCTCAGACAGTAAGCAATAAACTTACTCCACCCCAAAGAGGAGAGGCGAAGCCTGGGAGGAAGATGTGCGCGCAATAAACGATACTTAGTTAGAGAGAAAAAGACCAGAAGGTTAATTATTTAGAAAAACTTTACTTGTGTATCCTTCCCCCGTCAAAAGTGACTGACAAAAAGTACGCTATCTATCTATCTATCTATCTATCTATCTATCTATCTATCTATCTATCTATCTGTATGTATACACACACACACACACACACACACACACACACACACACATATATATATATATATGAATATCTATCTATCTATCTATCTATATATATATATATATATATATATATACATACATATACATACACACACACACACACACACACATATATATATATATGAATATCTATCTATCTATCTATCTATCTATCTATCTATTTATATGTTAATGCATATCTATGAATATTTATCAATTTATCTATCTTTTGTATAATCGAAAAAAAGATTACTTCTACAGAATTTGAACCGAACTTTTTGTCTAACAGAATTTAAAGTAACTTATCTTGCCCAGATAAACGATACTTTCTTAAGATAGAGAGAAAAAAACCCATGTTTTCCTAGAAGGTTCATTATTTGGAAAAACTTTACTTGTGTATCCCCCCCCGTCAAAAGTGACTGACAAAAAGTACGCTATCTATCTATCTATCTATCTATCTATCTATCTATCTATCTATCTATCTATCTATCTATATGTATACACACACACACACACACACACACACACACACACATATATATATATATATATATGAATATCTATCTATCTATCTATCTATATATATATATATATATATATATATATACATACATATACATACACACACACACACACACATATATATATATATGAATATCTATCTATCTATCTATCTATCTATCTATCTATCTATCTATCTATTTATATGTTAATGCATATCTATGAATATTTATCAATTTATCTATCTTTTGTATAATCGAAAAAAAGATTACTTCTACAGAATTTGAACCGAACTTTTTGTCTAACAGAATTTAAAGTAACTTATCTTGCCCAGATAAACGATACTTTCTTAAGATAGAGAGAAAAAAACCCATGTTTTCCTAGAAGGTTCATTATTTGGAAAAACTTTACTTGTGTATCCCCCCCCCGTCAAAAGTGACTGACAAAAAGTACGCTATCTATCTATCTATCTATCTATCTATCTATCTATCTATCTATCTATCTATCTATCTATCTATTTATATGTTAATGCATATCTATGAATATTTATCAATTTATCTATGTTTTGTATAATCGAAAAAAAGATTACTTCTACAGAATTTGAACCGAACTTTTTGTCTAACAGAATTTAAAGTAACTTATCTTGCCTTTGGTAACATTTATTTGTTTATTTGTTTTATCGTTTTGTTAGCTATCGTTATAAATGCCGTCTGTTTCTGAATTTTTGAGAGAAGGATTCCTAATTTTCAAATTGTTTATTCTTAATACAACGACTATTTTTAATTTATCTTGCTTTTGGTAACATTTATTTGTTGCCTATTTGTTTTTGTTTTGTTTTATCGTTTTGTTAGCTGTCGTTATAAATGCCGTCTGTTTCTTAATTTTTTAGAGAAGGATTCCTAATTTAGAAATTGTTTATTCTTAATACAACGACTATTTTTTAATTTATCTTGCCTTTGGTAACATTTATTTGTTGGCACATGTTCGTCTTTAACCACTGTCCGTTTTTCACAACTTTTTACTGACCATTTTTCTTTTCTAGAGAATTCCGACGTTTTTGGAATTTTTTTCAACTATTTTACATTTTAGGAGGAGGGATCAGTTTCCAATGTTAATTCAACGTAGACTGATCCCCCTCTTTTTGACCATCTCAATTTAAAAAAATCTTTTTCGGTGTACAATTAGCTATCATGTCAATAGAGAATTCCGGGGGTTTCGGAAAGAAATTTAAAAAATTGATATTTAAAGACGGGGATCAGTTTTCAATGTAAATCCAACGTAGACTGATCCCCCTCTTTTTGACCATCTCAAATTTTTTAAATTATTCTTCTGTTTACAATTACCTATCATGTCGCAAGAGAATTTCGGGGTTTTTAGAAAGAAATTAAAAAAAATTTAGATTTTAAGACGGGGGATCAGTCCGTTTTTCACAGCGTTTTACGTCGTAAAATCTCAATTTTTTAAAATTTATTTCCAAAACCCCTGGTATTCTCTCGCGACATGATAGATAATTGTACACCAAAAAAGATTTAAAAAAAAATTGAGATGGTCAAAAAGAGGGGGATCAGTCTACGTTGAATTAACATTGGAAAATGATCCCCCCTCCTAAAATGTAAAATATTTGAAATTTTTTTCCAAAAACCTAAGAATTCTCTAGCAGCCTGATAGATAAGTTTACACAGAAAAAATGAAATAAAAATGGTCAGTAAAATCTAAAGTTCTGGTATATATGTTTATATTTTAAGGTATGTACATCTTTTACACTATACACAACCATGACAGAGATGGGAGAAGAATTCTGTGCACTAGTTGATGCCAAATGCTGTCGCAAGTAACATGTAGTTTACAACAGAGCACGACAACGAAACAGCAGTAAGTTCACTTTTCGATTCATTTCACACATAATTTTAGATGCTAGTATTTGTATCATACATGCCAAACATTAGTATTTATTCCAAACATGACCGTGACCTACACAATTTGACCTTGACATTCAAAACACAGGCCATTAAACGGTGACCTTGACATGACCTTGACATGACCTTGACATGAGGTGACCGTGACCTTTACAATATGACCTTGAGCCCAGACACACAGGCCATTAACTCCGTGCGGGTGAAGTCTGACAGACACGCGTCTCCCATTAAATCGTGGACGTTTGACCTTGACATTCAAAACACAGGCCATTAAACGGTGACCTTGACATGACCTTGACATGAGGTGACCGTGACCTTTACAATATGACCTTGAGCCCAGACACACAGGCCATTAACTCCGTGCGGGTGAAGTCTGACAGACACGCGTCTCCCATTAAATCGTGGACGTTTGACCTTGACATTCAAAACACAGGCCATTAAACGGTGACCTTGACATGACCTTGACATGAGGTGACCGTGACCTTTACAATATGACCTTGAGCCCAGACACACATGCCATTAACTCCGTGCGGGTGAAGTCTGACAGACACGCGTCTCCCATTAAATCGTGGACGTTTGACCTTGACATTCAAAACACAGGCCATTAAACGGTGACCTTGACATGACCTTGACATGACCTTGACATGAGGTGACCGTGACCTTTACAATATGACCTTGAGCCCAGACACACATGCCATTAACTCCGTGCGGGTGAAGTCTGACAGACACGCGTCTCCCATTAAATCGTGGACGTTTGACCTTGACATTCAAAACACAGGCCATTAAACGGTGACCTTGACATGACCTTGACATGAGGTGACCGTGACCTTTACAATATGACCTTGAGCCCAGACACACATGCCATTAACTCCGTGCGGGTGAAGTCTGACAGACACGCGTCTCCCATTAAATCGTGGACGTTTGACCTTGACATTCAAAACACAGGCCATTAAACGGTGACCTTGACATGACCTTGACATGAGGTGACCGTGACCTTTACAATATGACCTTGAGCCCAGACACACAGGCCATTAACTCCGTGCGGGTGAAGTCTGACAGACACGCGTCTCCCATTAAATCGTGGACGTTTGACCTTGACATTCAAAACACAGGCCATTAAACGGTGACCTTGACATGACCTTGACATGAGGTGACCGTGACCTTTACAATATGACCTTGAGCCCAGACACACAGGCCATTAACTCCGTGCGGGTGAAGTCTGACAGACACGCGTCTCCCATTAAATCGTGGACGTTTGACCTTGACATTCAAAACACAGGCCATTAAACGGTGACCTTGACATGACCTTGACATGAGGTGACCGTGACCTTTACAATATGACCTTGAGCCCAGACACACATGCCATTAACTCCGTGCGGGTGAAGTCTGACAGACACGCGTCTCCCATTAAATCGTGGACGTTTGACCTTGACATTCAAAACACAGGCCATTAAACGGTGACCTTGACATGACCTTGACATGACCTTGACATGAGGTGACCGTGACCTTTACAATATGACCTTGAGCCCAGACACACAGGCCATTAACTCCGTGCGGGTGAAGTCTGACAGACACGCGTCTCCCATTAAATCGTGGACGTTTGACCTTGACATTCAAAACACAGGCCATTAAACGGTGACCTTGACATGACCTTGACATGACCTTGACATGAGGTGACCGTGACCTTTACAATATGACCTTGAGCCCAGACACACAGGCCATTAACTCCGTGCGGGTGAAGTCTGACAGACACGCGTCTCCCATTAAATCGTGGACGTTTGACCTTGACATTCAAAACACAGGCCATTAAACGGTGACCTTGACATGACCTTGACATGACCTTGACATGAGGTGACCGTGACCTTTACAATATGACCTTGAGCCCAGACACACAGGCCATTAACTCCGTGCGGGTGAAGTCTGACAGACACGCGTCTCCCATTAAATCGTGGACGTTTGACCTTGACATTCAAAACACAGGCCATTAAACGGTGACCTTGACATGACCTTGACATGACCTTGACATGAGGTGACCGTGACCTTTACAATATGACCTTGAGCCCAGACACACAGGCCATTAACTCCGTGCGGGTGAAGTCTGACAGACACGCGTCTCCCATTAAATCGTGGACGTTTGACCTTGACATTCAAAACACAGGCCATTAAACGGTGACCTTGACATGACCTTGACATGAGGTGACCGTGACCTTTACAATATGACCTTGAGCCCAGACACACAGGCCATTAACTCCGTGCGGGTGAAGTCTGACAGACACGCGTCTCCCATTAAATCGTGGACGTTTGACCTTGACATTCAAAACACAGGCCATTAAACGGTGACCTTGACATGACCTTGACATGAGGTGACCGTGACCTTTACAATATGACCTTGAGCCCAGACACACAGGCCATTAACTCCGTGCGGGTGAAGTCTGACAGACACGCGTCTCCCATTAAATCGTGGACGTTTGACCTTGACATTCAAAACACAGGCCATTAAACGGTGACCTTGACATGACCTTGACATGACCTTGACATGAGGTGACCGTGACCTTTACAATATGACCTTGAGCCCAGACACACAGGCCATTAACTCCGTGCGGGTGAAGTCTGACAGACACGCGTCTCCCATTAAATCGTGGACGTTTGACCTTGACATTCAAAACACAGGCCATTAAACGGTGACCTTGACATGACCTTGACATGAGATGACCGTGACCTTTACAATATGACCTTGAGCCCAGACACACAGGCCATTAACTCCGTGCGGGTGAAGTCTGACAGACACGCGTCTCCCATTAAATCGTGGACGTTTGACCTTGACATTCAAAACACAGGCCATTAAACGGTGACCTTGACATGACCTTGACATGACCTTGACATGAGGTGACCGTGACCTTTACAATATGACCTTGAGCCCAGACACACAGGCCATTAACTCCATGCGGGTGAAGTCTGACAGACACGCGTCTCCCATTAAATCGTGGACGTTTGACCTTGACATTCAAAACACAGGCCATTAAACGGTGACCTTGACATGACCTTGACATGACCTTGACATGAGGTGACCGTGACCTTTACAATATGACCTTGAGCCCAGACACACAGGCCATTAACTCCGTGCGGGTGAAGTCTGACAGACACGCGTCTCCCATTAAATCGTGGACGTTTGACCTTGACATTCAAAACACAGGCCATTAAACGGTGACCTTGACATGACCTTGACATGAGGTGACCGTGACCTTTACAATATGACCTTGAGCCCAGACACACATGCCATTAACTCCGTGCGGGTGAAGTCTGACAGACACGCGTCTCCCATTAAATCGTGGACGTTTGACCTTGACATTCAAAACACAGGCCATTAAACGGTGACCTTGACATGACCTTGACATGACCTTGACATGAGGTGACCGTGACCTTTACAATATGACCTTGAGCCCAGACACACAGGCCATTAACTCCGTGCGGGTGAAGTCTGACAGACACGCGTCTCCCATTAAATCGTGGACGTTTGACCTTGACATTCAAAACACAGGCCATTAAACGGTGACCTTGACATGACCTTGACATGAGGTGACCGTGACCTTTACAATATGACCTTGAGCCCAGACACACAGGCCATTAACTCCGTGCGGGTGAAGTCTGACAGACACGCGTCTCCCATTAAATCGTGGACGTTTGACCTTGACATTCAAAACACAGGCCATTAAACGGTGACCTTGACATGACCTTGACATGAGGTGACCGTGACCTTTACAATATGACCTTGAGCCCAGACACACAGGCCATTAACTCCGTGCGGGTGAAGTCTGACAGACACGCGTCTCCCATTAAATCGTGGACGTTTGACCTTGACATTCAAAACACAGGCCATTAAACGGTGACCTTGACATGACCTTGACATGAGGTGACCGTGACCTTTACAATATGACCTTGAGCCCAGACACACAGGCCATTAACTCCGTGCGGGTGAAGTCTGACAGACACGCGTCTCCCATTAAATCGTGGACGTTTGACCTTGACATTCAAAACACAGGCCATTAAACGGTGACCTTGACATGACCTTGACATGAGGTGACCGTGACCTTTACAATATGACCTTGAGCCCAGACACACAGGCCATTAACTCCGTGCGGGTGAAGTCTGACAGACACGCGTCTCCCATTAAATCGTGGACGTTTGACCTTGACATTCAAAACACAGGCCATTAAACGGTGACCTTGACATGACCTTGACATGACCTTGACATGAGGTGACCGTGACCTTTACAATATGACCTTGAGCCCAGACACACAGGCCATTAACTCCGTGCGGGTGAAGTCTGACAGACACGCGTCTCCCATTAAATCGTGGACGTTTGACCTTGACATTCAAAACACAGGCCATTAAACGGTGACCTTGACATGACCTTGACATGACCTTGACATGACCTTGACATGAGGTGACCGTGACCTTTACAATATGACCTTGAGCCCAGACACACAGGCCATTAACTCCGTGCGGGTGAAGTCTGACAGACACGCGTCTCCCATTAAATCGTGGACGTTTGACCTTGACATTCAAAACACAGGCCATTAAACGGTGACCTTGACATGACCTTGACATGACCTTGACATGAGGTGACCGTGACCTTTACAATATGACCTTGAGCCCAGACACACAGGCCATTAACTCCGTGCGGGTGAAGTCTGACAGACACGCGTCTCCCATTAAATCGTGGACGTTTGACCTTGACATTCAAAACACAGGCCATTAAACGGTGACCTTTACATGACCTTGACATGAGGTGACCGTGACCTTTACAATATGACCTTGAGCCCAGACACACAGGCCATTAACTCCGTGCGGGTGAAGTCTGACAGACACGCGTCTCCCATTAAATCGTGGACGTTTGACCTTGACATTCAAAACACAGGCCATTAAACGGTGACCTTGACATGACCTTGACATGAGGTGACCGTGACCTTTACAATATGACCTTGAGCCCAGACACACAGGCCATTAACTCCGTGCGGGTGAAGTCTGACAGACACGCGTCTCCCATTAAATCGTGGACGTTTGACCTTGACATTCAAAACACAGGCCATTAAACGGTGACCTTGACATGACCTTGACATGACCTTGACATGAGGTGACCGTGACCTTTACAATATGACCTTGAGCCCAGACACACAGGCCATTAACTCCGTGCGGGTGAAGTCTGACAGACACGCGTCTCCCATTAAATCGTGGACGTTTGACCTTGACATTCAAAACACAGGCCATTAAACGGTGACCTTGACATGACCTTGACATGACCTTGACATGAGGTGACCGTGACCTTTACAATATGACCTTGAGCCCAGACACACAGGCCATTAACTCCGTGCGGGTGAAGTCTGACAGACACGCGTCTCCCATTAAATCGTGGACGTTTGACCTTGACATTCAAAACACAGGCCATTAAACGGTGACCTTGACATGACCTTGACATGAGGTGACCGTGACCTTTACAATATGACCTTGAGCCCAGACACACAGGCCATTAACTCCGTGCGGGTGAAGTCTGACAGACACGCGTCTCCCATTAAATCGTGGACGTTTGACCTTGACATTCAAAACACAGGCCATTAAACGGTGACCTTGACATGACCTTGACATGACCTTGACATGAGGTGACCGTGACCTTTACAATATGACCTTGAGCCCAGACACACAGGCCATTAACTCCGTGCGGGTGAAGTCTGACAGACACGCGTCTCCCATTAAATCGTGGACGTTTGACCTTGACATTCAAAACACAGGCCATTAAACGGTGACCTTGACATGAGGTGACCGTGACCTTTACAATATGACCTTGAGCCCAGACACACAGGCCATTAACTCCGTGCGGGTGAAGTCTGACAGACACGCGTCTCCCATTAAATCGTGGACGTTTGACCTTGACATTCAAAACACAGGCCATTAAACGGTGACCTTGACATGACCTTGACATGACCTTGACATGAGGTGACCGTGACCTTTACAATATGACCTTGAGCCCAGACACACATGCCATTAACTCCGTGCGGGTGAAGTCTGACAGACACGCGTCTCCCATTAAATCGTGGACGTTTGACCTTGACATTCAAAACACAGGCCATTAAACGGTGACCTTGACATGACCTTGACATGACCTTGACATGAGGTGACCGTGACCTTTACAATATGACCTTGAGCCCAGACACACATGCCATTAACTCCGTGCGGGTGAAGTCTGACAGACACGCGTCTCCCATTAAATCGTGGACGTTTGACCTTGACATTCAAAACACAGGCCATTAAACGGTGACCTTGACATGACCTTGACATGACCTTGACATGAGGTGACCGTGACCTTTACAATATGACCTTGAGCCCAGACACACATGCCATTAACTCCGTGCGGGTGAAGTCTGACAGACACGCGTCTCCCATTAAATCGTGGACGTTTGACCTTGACATTCAAAACACAGGCCATTAAACGGTGACCTTGACATGACCTTGACATGAGGTGACCGTGACCTTTACAATATGACCTTGAGCCCAGACACACATGCCATTAACTCCGTGCGGGTGAAGTCTGACAGACACGCGTCTCCCATTAAATCGTGGACGTTTGACCTTGACATTCAAAACACAGGCCATTAAACGGTGACCTTGACATGACCTTGACATGAGGTGACCGTGACCTTTACAATATGACCTTGAGCCCAGACACACAGGCCATTAACTCCGTGCGGGTGAAGTCTGACAGACACGCGTCTCCCATTAAATCGTGGACGTTTGACCTTGACATTCAAAACACAGGCCATTAAACGGTGACCTTGACATGACCTTGACATGAGGTGACCGTGACCTTTACAATATGACCTTGAGCCCAGACACACAGGCCATTAACTCCGTGCGGGTGAAGTCTGACAGACACGCGTCTCCCATTAAATCGTGGACGTTTGACCTTGACATTCAAAACACAGGCCATTAAACGGTGACCTTGACATGACCTTGACATGAGGTGACCGTGACCTTTACAATATGACCTTGAGCCCAGACACACATGCCATTAACTCCGTGCGGGTGAAGTCTGACAGACACGCGTCTCCCATTAAATCGTGGACGTTTGACCTTGACATTCAAAACACAGGCCATTAAACGGTGACCTTGACATGACCTTGACATGACCTTGACATGAGGTGACCGTGACCTTTACAATATGACCTTGAGCCCAGACACACAGGCCATTAACTCCGTGCGGGTGAAGTCTGACAGACACGCGTCTCCCATTAAATCGTGGACGTTTGACCTTGACATTCAAAACACAGGCCATTAAACGGTGACCTTGACATGACCTTGACATGACCTTGACATGAGGTGACCGTGACCTTTACAATATGACCTTGAGCCCAGACACACAGGCCATTAACTCCGTGCGGGTGAAGTCTGACAGACACGCGTCTCCCATTAAATCGTGGACGTTTGACCTTGACATTCAAAACACAGGCCATTAAACGGTGACCTTGACATGACCTTGACATGACCTTGACATGAGGTGACCGTGACCTTTACAATATGACCTTGAGCCCAGACACACAGGCCATTAACTCCGTGCGGGTGAAGTCTGACAGACACGCGTCTCCCATTAAATCGTGGACGTTTGACCTTGACATTCAAAACACAGGCCATTAAACGGTGACCTTGACATGACCTTGACATGACCTTGACATGAGGTGACCGTGACCTTTACAATATGACCTTGAGCCCAGACACACAGGCCATTAACTCCGTGCGGGTGAAGTCTGACAGACACGCGTCTCCCATTAAATCGTGGACGTTTGACCTTGACATTCAAAACACAGGCCATTAAACGGTGACCTTGACATGACCTTGACATGAGGTGACCGTGACCTTTACAATATGACCTTGAGCCCAGACACACAGGCCATTAACTCCGTGCGGGTGAAGTCTGACAGACACGCGTCTCCCATTAAATCGTGGACGTTTGACCTTGACATTCAAAACACAGGCCATTAAACGGTGACCTTGACATGACCTTGACATGAGGTGACCGTGACCTTTACAATATGACCTTGAGCCCAGACACACAGGCCATTAACTCCGTGCGGGTGAAGTCTGACAGACACGCGTCTCCCATTAAATCGTGGACGTTTGACCTTGACATTCAAAACACAGGCCATTAAACGGTGACCTTGACATGACCTTGACATGACCTTGACATGAGGTGACCGTGACCTTTACAATATGACCTTGAGCCCAGACACACAGGCCATTAACTCCGTGCGGGTGAAGTCTGACAGACACGCGTCTCCCATTAAATCGTGGACGTTTGACCTTGACATTCAAAACACAGGCCATTAAACGGTGACCTTGACATGACCTTGACATGAGATGACCGTGACCTTTACAATATGACCTTGAGCCCAGACACACAGGCCATTAACTCCGTGCGGGTGAAGTCTGACAGACACGCGTCTCCCATTAAATCGTGGACGTTTGACCTTGACATTCAAAACACAGGCCATTAAACGGTGACCTTGACATGACCTTGACATGACCTTGACATGAGGTGACCGTGACCTTTACAATATGACCTTGAGCCCAGACACACAGGCCATTAACTCCATGCGGGTGAAGTCTGACAGACACGCGTCTCCCATTAAATCGTGGACGTTTGACCTTGACATTCAAAACACAGGCCATTAAACGGTGACCTTGACATGACCTTGACATGACCTTGACATGAGGTGACCGTGACCTTTACAATATGACCTTGAGCCCAGACACACAGGCCATTAACTCCGTGCGGGTGAAGTCTGACAGACACGCGTCTCCCATTAAATCGTGGACGTTTGACCTTGACATTCAAAACACAGGCCATTAAACGGTGACCTTGACATGACCTTGACATGAGGTGACCGTGACCTTTACAATATGACCTTGAGCCCAGACACACATGCCATTAACTCCGTGCGGGTGAAGTCTGACAGACACGCGTCTCCCATTAAATCGTGGACGTTTGACCTTGACATTCAAAACACAGGCCATTAAACGGTGACCTTGACATGACCTTGACATGACCTTGACATGAGGTGACCGTGACCTTTACAATATGACCTTGAGCCCAGACACACAGGCCATTAACTCCGTGCGGGTGAAGTCTGACAGACACGCGTCTCCCATTAAATCGTGGACGTTTGACCTTGACATTCAAAACACAGGCCATTAAACGGTGACCTTGACATGACCTTGACATGACCTTGACATGAGGTGACCGTGACCTTTACAATATGACCTTGAGCCCAGACACACAGGCCATTAACTCCGTGCGGGTGAAGTCTGACAGACACGCGTCTCCCATTAAATCGTGGACGTTTGACCTTGACATTCAAAACACAGGCCATTAAACGGTGACCTTGACATGACCTTGACATGAGGTGACCGTGACCTTTACAATATGACCTTGAGCCCAGACACACAGGCCATTAACTCCGTGCGGGTGAAGTCTGACAGACACGCGTCTCCCATTAAATCGTGGACGTTTGACCTTGACATTCAAAACACAGGCCATTAAACGGTGACCTTGACATGACCTTGACATGACCTTGACATGAGGTGACCGTGACCTTTACAATATGACCTTGAGCCCAGACACACAGGCCATTAACTCCGTGCGGGTGAAGTCTGACAGACACGCGTCTCCCATTAAATCGTCGACGTTTGACCTTGACATTCAAAACACAGGCCATTAAACGGTGACCTTGACATGACCTTGACATGAGGTGACCGTGACCTTTACAATATGACCTTGAGCCCAGACACACAGGCCATTAACTCCGTGCGGGTGAAGTCTGACAGACACGCGTCTCCCATTAAATCGTGGACGTTTGACCTTGACATTCAAAACACAGGCCATTAAACGGTGACCTTGACATGACCTTGACATGACCTTGACATGAGGTGACCGTGACCTTTACAATATGACCTTGAGCCCAGACACACAGGCCATTAACTCCGTGCGGGTGAAGTCTGACAGACACGCGTCTCCCATTAAATCGTCGACGTTTGACCTTGACATTCAAAACACAGGCCATTAAACGGTGACCTTGACATGACCTTGACATGAGGTGACCGTGACCTTTACAATATGACCTTGAGCCCAGACACACAGGCCATTAACTCCGTGCGGGTGAAGTCTGACAGACACGCGTCTCCCATTAAATCGTGGACGTTTGACCTTGACATTCAAAACACAGGCCATTAAACGGTGACCTTGACATGACCTTGACATGACCTTGACATGAGGTGACCGTGACCTTTACAATATGACCTTGAGCCCAGACACACAGGCCATTAACTCCGTGCGGGTGAAGTCTGACAGACACGCGTCTCCCATTAAATCGTGGACGTTTGACCTTGACATTCAAAACACAGGCCATTAAACGGTGACCTTGACATGACCTTGACATGAGGTGACCGTGACCTTTACAATATGACCTTGAGCCCAGACACACAGGCCATTAACTCCGTGCGGGTGAAGTCTGACAGACACGCGTCTCCCATTAAATCGTGGACGTTTGACCTTGACATTCAAAACACAGGCCATTAAACGGTGACCTTGACATGACCTTGACATGAGGTGACCGTGACCTTTACAATATGACCTTGAGCCCAGACACACAGGCCATTAACTCCGTGCGGGTGAAGTCTGACAGACACGCGTCTCCCATTAAATCGTGGACGTTTGACCTTGACATTCAAAACACAGGCCATTAAACGGTGACCTTGACATGACCTTGACATGAGGTGACCGTGACCTTTACAATATGACCTTGAGCCCAGACACACAGGCCATTAACTCCGTGCGGGTGAAGTCTGACAGACACGCGTCTCCCATTAAATCGTGGACGTTTGACCTTGACATTCAAAACACAGGCCATTAAACGGTGACCTTGACATGACCTTGACATGACCTTGACATGAGGTGACCGTGACCTTTACAATATGACCTTGAGCCCAGACACACAGGCCATTAACTCCGTGCGGGTGAAGTCTGACAGACACGCGTCTCCCATTAAATCGTGGACGTTTGACCTTGACATTCAAAACACAGGCCATTAAACGGTGACCTTGACATGACCTTGACATGACCTTGACATGACCTTGACATGAGGTGACCGTGACCTTTACAATATGACCTTGAGCCCAGACACACAGGCCATTAACTCCGTGCGGGTGAAGTCTGACAGACACGCGTCTCCCATTAAATCGTGGACGTTTGACCTTGACATTCAAAACACAGGCCATTAAACGGTGACCTTGACATGACCTTGACATGACCTTGACATGAGGTGACCGTGACCTTTACAATATGACCTTGAGCCCAGACACACAGGCCATTAACTCCGTGCGGGTGAAGTCTGACAGACACGCGTCTCCCATTAAATCGTGGACGTTTGACCTTGACATTCAAAACACAGGCCATTAAACGGTGACCTTGACATGACCTTGACATGACCTTGACATGAGGTGACCGTGACCTTTACAATATGACCTTGAGCCCAGACACACAGGCCATTAACTCCGTGCGGGTGAAGTCTGACAGACACGCGTCTCCCATTAAATCGTGGACGTTTGACCTTGACATTCAAAACACAGGCCATTAAACGGTGACCTTGACATGACCTTGACATGAGGTGACCGTGACCTTTACAATATGACCTTGAGCCCAGACACACAGGCCATTAACTCCGTGCGGGTGAAGTCTGACAGACACGCGTCTCCCATTAAATCGTGGACGTTTGACCTTGACATTCAAAACACAGGCCATTAAACGGTGACCTTGACATGACCTTGACATGAGGTGACCGTGACCTTTACAATATGACCTTGAGCCCAGACACACAGGCCATTAACTCTGTGCGGGTGAAGTCTGACAGACACGCGTCTCCCATTAAATCGTGGACGTTTGACCTTGACATTCAAAACACAGGCCATTAAACGGTGACCTTGACATGACCTTGACATAAGGTGACCGTGACCTTTACAATATGACCTTGAGCCCAGACACACAGGCCATTAACTCCGTGCGGGTGAAGTCTGACAGACACGCGTCTCCCATTAAATCGTGGACGTTTGACCTTGACATTCAAAACACAGGCCATTAAACGGTGACCTTGACATGACCTTGACATGAGGGGACCGTGACCTTTACAATATGACCTTGAGCCCAGACACACATGCCATTAACTCCGTGCGGGTGAAGTCTGACAGACACGCGTCTCCCATTAAATCGTGGACGTTTGACCTTGACATTCAAAACACAGGCCATTAAACGGTGACCTTGACATGACCTTGACATGACCTTGACATGAGGTGACCGTGACCTTTACAATATGACCTTGAGCCCAGACACACATGCCATTAACTCCGTGCGGGTGAAGTCTGACAGACACGCGTCTCCCATTAAATCGTGGACGTTTGACCTTGACATTCAAAACACAGGCCATTAAACGGTGACCTTGACATGACCTTGACATGACCTTGACATGAGGTGACCGTGACCTTTACAATATGACCTTGAGCCCAGACACACATGCCATTAACTCCGTGCGGGTGAAGTCTGACAGACACGCGTCTCCCATTAAATCGTGGACGTTTGACCTTGACATTCAAAACACAGGCCATTAAACGGTGACCTTGACATGACCTTGACATGAGGTGACCGTGACCTTTACAATATGACCTTGAGCCCAGACACACATGCCATTAACTCCGTGCGGGTGAAGTCTGACAGACACGCGTCTCCCATTAAATCGTGGACGTTTGACCTTGACATTCAAAACACAGGCCATTAAACGGTGACCTTGACATGACCTTGACATGAGGTGACCGTGACCTTTACAATATGACCTTGAGCCCAGACACACAGGCCATTAACTCCGTGCGGGTGAAGTCTGACAGACACGCGTCTCCCATTAAATCGTGGACGTTTGACCTTGACATTCAAAACACAGGCCATTAAACGGTGACCTTGACATGACCTTGACATGAGGTGACCGTGACCTTTACAATATGACCTTGAGCCCAGACACACAGGCCATTAACTCCGTGCGGGTGAAGTCTGACAGACACGCGTCTCCCATTAAATCGTGGACGTTTGACCTTGACATTCAAAACACAGGCCATTAAACGGTGACCTTGACATGACCTTGACATGAGGTGACCGTGACCTTTACAATATGACCTTGAGCCCAGACACACATGCCATTAACTCCGTGCGGGTGAAGTCTGACAGACACGCGTCTCCCATTAAATCGTGGACGTTTGACCTTGACATTCAAAACACAGGCCATTAAACGGTGACCTTGACATGACCTTGACATGACCTTGACATGAGGTGACCGTGACCTTTACAATATGACCTTGAGCCCAGACACACAGGCCATTAACTCCGTGCGGGTGAAGTCTGACAGACACGCGTCTCCCATTAAATCGTGGACGTTTGACCTTGACATTCAAAACACAGGCCATTAAACGGTGACCTTGACATGACCTTGACATTACCTTGACATGAGGTGACCGTGACCTTTACAATATGACCTTGAGCCCAGACACACAGGCCATTAACTCCGTGCGGGTGAAGTCTGACAGACACGCGTCTCCCATTAAATCGTGGACGTTTGACCTTGACATTCAAAACACAGGCCATTAAACGGTGACCTTGACATGACCTTGACATGAGGTGACCGTGACCTTTACAATATGACCTTGAGCCCAGACACACAGGCCATTAACTCCGTGCGGGTGAAGTCTGACAGACACGCGTCTCCCATTAAATCGTGGACGTTTGACCTTGACATTCAAAACACAGGCCATTAAACGGTGACCTTGACATGACCTTGACATGACCTTGACATGAGGTGACCGTGACCTTTACAATATGACCTTGAGCCCAGACACACAGGCCATTAACTCCGTGCGGGTGAAGTCTGACAGACACGCGTCTCCCATTAAATCGTGGACGTTTGACCTTGACATTCAAAACACAGGCCATTAAACGGTGACCTTGACATGACCTTGACATGAGGTGACCGTGACCTTTACAATATGACCTTGAGCCCAGACACACAGGCCATTAACTCCGTGCGGGTGAAGTCTGACAGACACGCGTCTCCCATTAAATCGTGGACGTTTGACCTTGACATTCAAAACACAGGCCATTAAACGGTGACCTTGACATGACCTTGACATGAGGTGACCGTGACCTTTACAATATGACCTTGAGCCCAGACACACAGGCCATTAACTCCGTGCGGGTGAAGTCTGACAGACACGCGTCTCCCATTAAATCGTGGACGTTTGACCTTGACATTCAAAACACAGGCCATTAAACGGTGACCTTGACATGACCTTGACATGACCTTGACATGAGGTGACCGTGACCTTTACAATATGACCTTGAGCCCAGACACACAGGCCATTAACTCCGTGCGGGTGAAGTCTGACAGACACGCGTCTCCCATTAAATCGTGGACGTTTGACCTTGACATTCAAAACACAGGCCATTAAACGGTGACCTTGACATGACCTTGACATGAGATGACCGTGACCTTTACAATATGACCTTGAGCCCAGACACACAGGCCATTAACTCCGTGCGGGTGAAGTCTGACAGACACGCGTCTCCCATTAAATCGTGGACGTTTGACCTTGACATTCAAAACACAGGCCATTAAACGGTGACCTTGACATGACCTTGACATGACCTTGACATGAGGTGACCGTGACCTTTACAATATGACCTTGAGCCCAGACACACAGGCCATTAACTCCATGCGGGTGAAGTCTGACAGACACGCGTCTCCCATTAAATCGTGGACGTTTGACCTTGACATTCAAAACACAGGCCATTAAACGGTGACCTTGACATGACCTTGACATGACCTTGACATGAGGTGACCGTGACCTTTACAATATGACCTTGAGCCCAGACACACAGGCCATTAACTCCGTGCGGGTGAAGTCTGACAGACACGCGTCTCCCATTAAATCGTGGACGTTTGACCTTGACATTCAAAACACAGGCCATTAAACGGTGACCTTGACATGACCTTGACATGAGGTGACCGTGACCTTTACAATATGACCTTGAGCCCAGACACACATGCCATTAACTCCGTGCGGGTGAAGTCTGACAGACACGCGTCTCCCATTAAATCGTGGACGTTTGACCTTGACATTCAAAACACAGGCCATTAAACGGTGACCTTGACATGACCTTGACATGACCTTGACATGAGGTGACCGTGACCTTTACAATATGACCTTGAGCCCAGACACACAGGCCATTAACTCCGTGCGGGTGAAGTCTGACAGACACGCGTCTCCCATTAAATCGTGGACGTTTGACCTTGACATTCAAAACACAGGCCATTAAACGGTGACCTTGACATGACCTTGACATGAGGTGACCGTGACCTTTACAATATGACCTTGAGCCCAGACACACAGGCCATTAACTCCGTGCGGGTGAAGTCTGACAGACACGCGTCTCCCATTAAATCGTGGACGTTTGACCTTGACATTCAAAACACAGGCCATTAAACGGTGACCTTGACATGACCTTGACATGACCTTGACATGAGGTGACCGTGACCTTTACAATATGACCTTGAGCCCAGACACACAGGCCATTAACTCCGTGCGGGTGAAGTCTGACAGACACGCGTCTCCCATTAAATCGTGGACGTTTGACCTTGACATTCAAAACACAGGCCATTAAACGGTGACCTTGACATGACCTTGACATGAGGTGACCGTGACCTTTACAATATGACCTTGAGCCCAGACACACAGGCCATTAACTCCGTGCGGGTGAAGTCTGACAGACACGCGTCTCCCATTAAATCGTGGACGTTTGACCTTGACATTCAAAACACAGGCCATTAAACGGTGACCTTGACATGACCTTGACATGACCTTGACATGAGGTGACCGTGACCTTTACAATATGACCTTGAGCCCAGACACACAGGCCATTAACTCCGTGCGGGTGAAGTCTGACAGACACGCGTCTCCCATTAAATCGTCGACGTTTGACCTTGACATTCAAAACACAGGCCATTAAACGGTGACCTTGACATGACCTTGACATGAGGTGACCGTGACCTTTACAATATGACCTTGAGCCCAGACACACAGGCCATTAACTCCGTGCGGGTGAAGTCTGACAGACACGCGTCTCCCATTAAATCGTGGACGTTTGACCTTGACATTCAAAACACAGGCCATTAAACGGTGACCTTGACATGACCTTGACATGACCTTGACATGAGGTGACCGTGACCTTTACAATATGACCTTGAGCCCAGACACACAGGCCATTAACTCCGTGCGGGTGAAGTCTGACAGACACGCGTCTCCCATTAAATCGTGGACGTTTGACCTTGACATTCAAAACACAGGCCATTAAACGGTGACCTTGACATGACCTTGACATGAGGTGACCGTGACCTTTACAATATGACCTTGAGCCCAGACACACAGGCCATTAACTCCGTGCGGGTGAAGTCTGACAGACACGCGTCTCCCATTAAATCGTGGACGTTTGACCTTGACATTCAAAACACAGGCCATTAAACGGTGACCTTGACATGACCTTGACATGAGGTGACCGTGACCTTTACAATATGACCTTGAGCCCAGACACACAGGCCATTAACTCCGTGCGGGTGAAGTCTGACAGACACGCGTCTCCCATTAAATCGTGGACGTTTGACCTTGACATTCAAAACACAGGCCATTAAACGGTGACCTTGACATGACCTTGACATGAGGTGACCGTGACCTTTACAATATGACCTTGAGCCCAGACACACAGGCCATTAACTCCGTGCGGGTGAAGTCTGACAGACACGCGTCTCCCATTAAATCGTGGACGTTTGACCTTGACATTCAAAACACAGGCCATTAAACGGTGACCTTGACATGACCTTGACATGACCTTGACATGAGGTGACCGTGACCTTTACAATATGACCTTGAGCCCAGACACACAGGCCATTAACTCCGTGCGGGTGAAGTCTGACAGACACGCGTCTCCCATTAAATCGTGGACGTTTGACCTTGACATTCAAAACACAGGCCATTAAACGGTGACCTTGACATGACCTTGACATGACCTTGACATGACCTTGACATGACCTTGACATGAGGTGACCGTGACCTTTACAATATGACCTTGAGCCCAGACACACAGGCCATTAACTCCGTGCGGGTGAAGTCTGACAGACACGCGTCTCCCATTAAATCGTGGACGTTTGACCTTGACATTCAAAACACAGGCCATTAAACGGTGACCTTGACATGACCTTGACATGACCTTGACATGAGGTGACCGTGACCTTTACAATATGACCTTGAGCCCAGACACACAGGCCATTAACTCCGTGCGGGTGAAGTCTGACAGACACGCGTCTCCCATTAAATCGTGGACGTTTGACCTTGACATTCAAAACACAGGCCATTAAACGGTGACCTTGACATGACCTTGACATGACCTTGACATGAGGTGACCGTGACCTTTACAATATGACCTTGAGCCCAGACACACAGGCCATTAACTCCGTGCGGGTGAAGTCTGACAGACACGCGTCTCCCATTAAATCGTGGACGTTTGACCTTGACATTCAAAACACAGGCCATTAAACGGTGACCTTGACATGACCTTGACATGAGGTGACCGTGACCTTTACAATATGACCTTGAGCCCAGACACACAGGCCATTAACTCCGTGCGGGTGAAGTCTGACAGACACGCGTCTCCCATTAAATCGTGGACGTTTGACCTTGACATTCAAAACACAGGCCATTAAACGGTGACCTTGACATGACCTTGACATGAGGTGACCGTGACCTTTACAATATGACCTTGAGCCCAGACACACAGGCCATTAACTCCGTGCGGGTGAAGTCTGACAGACACGCGTCTCCCATTAAATCGTGGACGTTTGACCTTGACATTCAAAACACAGGCCATTAAACGGTGACCTTGACATGACCTTGACATAAGGTGACCGTGACCTTTACAATATGACCTTGAGCCCAGACACACAGGCCATTAACTCCGTGCGGGTGAAGTCTGACAGACACGCGTCTCCCATTAAATCGTGGACGTTTGACCTTGACATTCAAAACACAGGCCATTAAACGGTGACCTTGACATGACCTTGACATGAGGGGACCGTGACCTTTACAATATGACCTTGAGCCCAGACACACATGCCATTAACTCCGTGCGGGTGAAGTCTGACAGACACGCGTCTCCCATTAAATCGTGGACGTTTGACCTTGACATTCAAAACACAGGCCATTAAACGGTGACCTTGACATGACCTTGACATGACCTTGACATGAGGTGACCGTGACCTTTACAATATGACCTTGAGCCCAGACACACATGCCATTAACTCCGTGCGGGTGAAGTCTGACAGACACGCGTCTCCCATTAAATCGTGGACGTTTGACCTTGACATTCAAAACACAGGCCATTAAACGGTGACCTTGACATGACCTTGACATGAGGTGACCGTGACCTTTACAATATGACCTTGAGCCCAGACACACATGCCATTAACTCCGTGCGGGTGAAGTCTGACAGACACGCGTCTCCCATTAAATCGTGGACGTTTGACCTTGACATTCAAAACACAGGCCATTAAACGGTGACCTTGACATGACCTTGACATGAGGTGACCGTGACCTTTACAATATGACCTTGAGCCCAGACACACAGGCCATTAACTCCGTGCGGGTGAAGTCTGACAGACACGCGTCTCCCATTAAATCGTGGACGTTTGACCTTGACATTCAAAACACAGGCCATTAAACGGTGACCTTGACATGACCTTGACATGAGGTGACCGTGACCTTTACAATATGACCTTGAGCCCAGACACACAGGCCATTAACTCCGTGCGGGTGAAGTCTGACAGACACGCGTCTCCCATTAAATCGTGGACGTTTGACCTTGACATTCAAAACACAGGCCATTAAACGGTGACCTTGACATGACCTTGACATGACCTTGACATGAGGTGACCGTGACCTTTACAATATGACCTTGAGCCCAGACACACATGCCATTAACTCCGTGCGGGTGAAGTCTGACAGACACGCGTCTCCCATTAAATCGTGGACGTTTGACCTTGACATTCAAAACACAGGCCATTAAACGGTGACCTTGACATGACCTTGACATGACCTTAACATGAGGTGACCGTGAACTTTTACAATATGACCTTGAGCCCAGACACACAGGCCATTAACTCCGTGCGGGTGAAGTCTGACAGACACGCGTCTCCCATTAAATCGTGGACGTTTGACCGTGACATTCAAAACACAGGCCATTAAACGGTGACCTTGACATGACCTTGAAATGAGGTGACCGTGACCATTACAATATGACCTTGAGCCCAGACACACAGGCCATTAACTCCGTGCGGGTGAAGTCTGAGAGACACGCGTCTCCCATTAAATCGTGGACGTTTGACCTTGACATTCAAAACACAGGCCATTAAACGGTGACCTTGACATGACCTTGACATGACCTTGACATGAGGTGACCGTGACCTTTACAATATGACCTTGAGCCCAGACACACAGGCCATTAACTCCGTGCGGGTGAAGTCTGACAGACACGCGTCTCCCATTAAATCGTGGACGTTTGACCTTGACATTCAAAACACAGGCCATTAAACGGTGACCTTGACATGACCTTGACATGAGGTGACCGTGACCTTTACAATATGACCTTGAGCCCAGACACACAGGCCATTAACTCCGTGCGGGTGAAGTCTGACAGACACGCGTCTCCCATTAAATCGTGGACGTTTGACCTTGACATTCAAAACACAGGCCATTAAACGGTGACCTTGACATGACCTTGACATGACCTTGACATGAGGTGACCGTGACCTTTACAATATGACCTTGAGCCCAGACACACAGGCCATTAACTCCGTGCGGGTGAAGTCTGACAGACACGCGTCTCCCATTAAATCGTGGACGTTTGACCTTGACATTCAAAACACAGGCCATTAAACGGTGACCTTGACATGACCTTGACATGACCTTGACATGAGGTGACCGTGACCTTTACAATATGACCTTGAGCCCAGACACACAGGCCATTAACTACGTGCGGGTGAAGTCTGACAGACACGCGTCTCCCATTAAATCGTGGACGTTTGACCTTGACATTCAAAACACAGGCCATTAAACGGTGACCTTGACATGACCTTAACATGACCTTGACATGAGGTGACCGTGACCTTTACAATATGACCTTGAGCCCAGACACACAGGCCATTAACTCCGTGCGGGTGAAGTCTGACAGACACGCGTCTCCCATTAAATCGTGGACGTTTGACCTTGACATTCAAAACACAGGCCATTAAACGGTGACCTTGACATGACCTTGACATGACCTTGACATGAGGTGACCGTGACCTTTACAATATGACCTTGAGCCCAGACACACATGCCATTAACTCCGTGCGGGTGAAGTCTGACAGACACGCGTCTCCCATTAAATCGTGGACGTTTGACCTTGACATTCAAAACACAGGCCATTAAACGGTGACCTTGACATGACCTTGACATGACCTTGACATGAGGTGACCGTGACCTTTACAATATGACCTTGAGCCCAGACACACAGGCCATTAACTCCGTGCGGGTGAAGTCTGACAGACACGCGTCTCCCATTAAATCGTGGACGTTTGACCTTGACATTCAAAACACAGGCCATTAAACGGTGACCTTGACATGACCTTGACATGAGGTGACCGTGACCTTTACAATATGACCTTGAGCCCAGACACACAGGCCATTAACTCCGTGCGGGTGAAGTCTGACAGACACGCGTCTCCCATTAAATCGTGGACGTTTGACCTTGACATTCAAAACACAGGCCATTAAACGGTGACCTTGACATGACCTTGACATGACCTTGACATGAGGTGACCGTGACCTTTACAATATGACCTTGAGCCCAGACACACAGGCCATTAACTCCGTGCGGGTGAAGTCTGACAGACACGCGTCTCCCATTAAATCGTGGACGTTTGACCTTGACATTCAAAACACAGGCCATTAAACGGTGACCTTGACATGACCTTGACATGAGGTGACCGTGACCTTTACAATATGACCTTGAGCCCAGACACACAGGCCATTAACTCCGTGCGGGTGAAGTCTGACAGACACGCGTCTCCCATTAAATCGTGGACGTTTGACCTTGACATTCAAAACACAGGCCATTAAACGGTGACCTTGACATGACCTTGACATGAGGTGACCGTGACCTTTACAATATGACCTTGAGCCCAGACACACAGGCCATTAACTCCGTGCGGGTGAAGTCTGACAGACACGCGTCTCCCATTAAATCGTGGACGTTTGACCTTGACATTCAAAACACAGGCCATTAAACGGTGACCTTGACATGACCTTGACATGAGGTGACCGTGACCTTTACAATATGACCTTGAGCCCAGACACACAGGCCATTAACTCCGTGCGGGTGAAGTCTGACAGACACGCGTCTCCCATTAAATCGTGGACGTTTGACCTTGACATTCAAAACACAGGCCATTAAACGGTGACCTTGACATGACCTTGACATGACCTTGACATGAGGTGACCGTGACCTTTACAATATGACCTTGAGCCCAGACACACAGGCCATTAACTCCGTGCGGGTGAAGTCTGACAGACACGCGTCTCCCATTAAATCGTGGACGTTTGACCTTGACATTCAAAACACAGGCCATTAAACGGTGACCTTGACATGACCTTGACATGACCTTGACATGAGGTGACCGTGACCTTTACAATATGACCTTGAGCCCAGACACACAGGCCATTAACTCCGTGCGGGTGAAGTCTGACAGACACGCGTCTCCCATTAAATCGTGGACGTTTGACCTTGACATTCAAAACACAGGCCATTAAACGGTGACCTTGACATGACCTTGACATGAGGTGACCGTGACCTTTACAATATGACCTTGAGCCCAGACACACAGGCCATTAACTCCGTGCGGGTGAAGTCTGACAGACACGCGTCTCCCATTAAATCGTGGACGTTTGACCTTGACATTCAAAACACAGGCCATTAAACGGTGACCTTGACATGACCTTGACATGACCTTGACATGAGGTGACCGTGACCTTTACAATATGACCTTGAGCCCAGACACACAGGCCATTAACTCCGTGCGGGTGAAGTCTGACAGACACGCGTCTCCCATTAAATCGTGGACGTTTGACCTTGACATTCAAAACACAGGCCATTAAACGGTGACCTTGACATGAGGTGACCGTGACCTTTACAATATGACCTTGAGCCCAGACACACAGGCCATTAACTCCGTGCGGGTGAAGTCTGACAGACACGCGTCTCCCATTAAATCGTGGACGTTTGACCTTGACATTCAAAACACAGGCCATTAAACGGTGACCTTGACATGACCTTGACATGACCTTGACATGAGGTGACCGTGACCTTTACAATATGACCTTGAGCCCAGACACACATGCCATTAACTCCGTGCGGGTGAAGTCTGACAGACACGCGTCTCCCATTAAATCGTGGACGTTTGACCTTGACATTCAAAACACAGGCCATTAAACGGTGACCTTGACATGACCTTGACATGACCTTGACATGAGGTGACCGTGACCTTTACAATATGACCTTGAGCCCAGACACACATGCCATTAACTCCGTGCGGGTGAAGTCTGACAGACACGCGTCTCCCATTAAATCGTGGACGTTTGACCTTGACATTCAAAACACAGGCCATTAAACGGTGACCTTGACATGACCTTGACATGACCTTGACATGAGGTGACCGTGACCTTTACAATATGACCTTGAGCCCAGACACACATGCCATTAACTCCGTGCGGGTGAAGTCTGACAGACACGCGTCTCCCATTAAATCGTGGACGTTTGACCTTGACATTCAAAACACAGGCCATTAAACGGTGACCTTGACATGACCTTGACATGAGGTGACCGTGACCTTTACAATATGACCTTGAGCCCAGACACACATGCCATTAACTCCGTGCGGGTGAAGTCTGACAGACACGCGTCTCCCATTAAATCGTGGACGTTTGACCTTGACATTCAAAACACAGGCCATTAAACGGTGACCTTGACATGACCTTGACATGAGATGACCGTGACCTTTACAATATGACCTTGAGCCCAGACACACAGGCCATTAACTCCGTGCGGGTGAAGTCTGACAGACACGCGTCTCCCATTAAATCGTGGACGTTTGACCTTGACATTCAAAACACAGGCCATTAAACGGTGACCTTGACATGACCTTGACATGACCTTGACATGAGGTGACCGTGACCTTTACAATATGACCTTGAGCCCAGACACACAGGCCATTAACTCCATGCGGGTGAAGTCTGACAGACACGCGTCTCCCATTAAATCGTGGACGTTTGACCTTGACATTCAAAACACAGGCCATTAAACGGTGACCTTGACATGACCTTGACATGACCTTGACATGAGGTGACCGTGACCTTTACAATATGACCTTGAGCCCAGACACACAGGCCATTAACTCCGTGCGGGTGAAGTCTGACAGACACGCGTCTCCCATTAAATCGTGGACGTTTGACCTTGACATTCAAAACACAGGCCATTAAACGGTGACCTTGACATGACCTTGACATGAGGTGACCGTGACCTTTACAATATGACCTTGAGCCCAGACACACATGCCATTAACTCCGTGCGGGTGAAGTCTGACAGACACGCGTCTCCCATTAAATCGTGGACGTTTGACCTTGACATTCAAAACACAGGCCATTAAACGGTGACCTTGACATGACCTTGACATGACCTTGACATGAGGTGACCGTGACCTTTACAATATGACCTTGAGCCCAGACACACAGGCCATTAACTCCGTGCGGGTGAAGTCTGACAGACA
>CAUVYP010000057.1:0-11000 GCA_963556195.1 Sepiola atlantica | reverse complement strand
TGTTCTACTGAAGTACCAAGTTTCAGAAGTGCAGCCTTAGTACTGCCGGAGATATGTCGATACAAACTGAATACGCAAAACATCAACAAAATTTAGCGCGTTTTAAAGTTGATATCGCTTTTGTTTATAACTTCCACATTTATTCGAATTGTGCAACGAAACTTTGCAGACAGTCTCAAATAGGCCTTTTCTACAGAAGTACCAAGTTTCAGAAGTGCAGCTCCTGTACTGCCGAAGATATGTCGATACAAACTGAATACGCAAAACATCAACAAAATTTAACGCGTTTTAAAGTTGATATCGCTTTTGTTTATAACTTCCACATTTATTCGAATTGTGCAACGAAACTTTGCAGACAGTCGCGGAGACACATTTTCTACTGAAGTACCAAGTTTCAGAAGTGCAGCCTTTGTACTGCCGGAGATATGTCGATACAAACTGAATACGCAAAACATCAACAAAATTTAGCGCGTTTTAAATTTGATATCGCTTTTGTTTATAACTTCCACATTTATTCGAATTGTGCAACGAAACTTTGCAGACAGTCGCGGAGACACATTTTCTACTGAAGTACCAAGTTTCAGAAGTGCAGCTCTTGTACTGCCGGAGATATGTCGATACAAACTGAATACGCAAAACATCAACAAAATTTAGCGCGTTTTTAAGTTGATATCGCTTTTGTTTATAACTTCCACATTTATTCGAATTGTGCAACGAAACTTTGCAGGCAGTCGCGGAGACACATTTTCTACTGAAGTACAAAGTTTCAGAAGTGCAGCTCTTGTACTGCCGGAGATATGTCGATACAAACTGAATACGCAAAACATCAACACAATTTAGCGCGTTTTAAATTAGATATCGCTTTTGTTTATAACTTCCACATTTATTCGAATTGTGCAACGAAACTTTGCAGACAGTCGCGGAGACACATTTTCGACTGAAGTACCAAGTTTCAGAAGTGCAGCCTTTGTACTGCCGGAGATATGTCGATACAAACTGAATACGCAAAACATCAACAAAATTTAGCGCGTTTTTAAGTTGATATCGCTTTTGTTTATAACTTCCACATTTATTCGAATTGTGCAACGAAACTTTGCAGGCAGTCGCGGAGACACATTTTCTACTGAAGTACAAAGTTTCAGAAGTGCAGCTCTTGTACTGCCGGATATATGTCGATACAAACTGAATACGCAAAACATCAACAAAATTTAGCGCGTTTTAAAGTTGATATCGCTTTTGTTTAAAACTTCCACATTTATTCGAATTGTGCAACCAAACTTTGCAGACAGTCTCAAATAAGCCTTTTCTACTGAAGTACCAAGTTTCAGAAGTGCAGCTCTTGTACTGCCGGAGATATTTCGATACAAACTGAATACGAAAAACATCAACAAAATTTAGCGCGTTTTAAAGTTGATATCGCTTTTGTTTATAACTTCCACATTTATTCGAATTGTGCAACGAAACTTTGCAGACAGTCTCGAATCGGCCTTTTCTACTGAAGTACCAAGTTTCAGAAGTGTAGCTCTTTTACTGCCGGAGATATGTCGATACAAACTGAATACGCAAAACATCAACAAAATTTAGCGCGTTTTAAATTTGATATCGCTTTTGTTTATAACTTCCACATTTATTCGAATTGTGCAACGAAACTTTGCAGACAGTCGCGGAGACACATTTTCTACTGAAGTACCAAGTTTCAGAAGTGCAGCTCTTGTACTGCCGGAGATATGTCGATACAAACTGAATACGCAAAACATCAACAAAATTTAACGCGTTTTAAAGTTGATATCGCTTTTGTTTATAACTTCCACATTTATTCGAATTGTGCAACGAAACTTTGCAGACAGTCGCGGAGACACATGTTCTACTGAAGTACCAAGTTTCAGAAGTGCAGCCTTTGTACTGCCGGAGATATAGGTCGATACAAACTGAATACGCAAAACATCAACAAAATTTAGCGCGTTTTTAAGTTGATATCGCTTTTGTTTATAACTTCCACATTTATTCGAATGGTGCAACGAAACTTTGCAGACAGTCTCAAATAGGCCTTTTCTACAGAAGTACCAAGTTTCAGAAGTGCAGCTCTTGTACTGCCAAAGATATGTCGATACAAACTGAATACGCAAAACATCAACAAAATTTAGCGCGTTTTAAATTAGATATCGCTTTTGCTTATAACTTATACATTTATTCGAATTGTGCAACGAAACTTTGCAGACAGTCTCGAATAGGCCTATTCCACTGAAGTACCAAGTTTCAGAAGTGCAGCTTTTGTACTGCCGGAGATATGTCGATACAAACTGAATACGCAAAACATCAACAAAATTTAGCGCGTTTTAAAGTTGATATCGCTTTTGTTTATAACTTCCACATTTATTCGAATTGTGCAACGAAACTTTGCAGACAGTCGCGGAGACACATTTTCTACTGAAGTACCAAGTTTCAGAAGTGCAGCTCTTGTACTGCCGGAGATATGTCGATACAAACTGAATACGCAAAACATCAACAAAATTTAACGCGTTTTAAAGTTGATATCGCTTTTGTTTATAACTTCCACATTTATTCGAATTGTGCAACGAAACTTTGCAGACAGTCGCAGAGACACATGTTCTACTGAAGTACCAAGTTTCAGAAGTGCAGCCTTTGTACTGCCGGAGATATGTCGATACAAACTGAATACGCAAAACATCAACAAAATTTAGCGCGTTTTTAAGTTGATATCGCTTTTGTTTATAACTTCCACATTTATTCGAATAGTGCAACGAAACTTTGCAGACAGTCTCAAATAGGCCTTTTCTACAGAAGTACCAAGTTTCAGAAGTGCAGCTCTTGTACTGCCGGAGATATGTCGATACAAACTGAATACGCAAAACATCAACAAAATTTAGCGCGTTTTAAATTAGATATCGCTTTTGCTTATAACTTATACATTTATTCGAATTGTGCAACGAAACTTTGCAGACAGTCTCGAATAGGCCTATTCTACTGAAGTACCAAGTTTCAGAAGTGCAGCTCTTGTACTGCCGGAGATATGTCGATACAAACTGAATACGCAAAACATCAACAAAATTTAACGCGTTTTAAAGTTGATATCGCTTTTGTTTATAACTTCCACATTTATTCGAATTGTGCAACGAAACTTTGCAGACAGTCGCGGAGACACATTTTCGACTGAAGTACCAAGTTTCAGAAGTGCAGCCTTTGTACTGCCGGAGATATGTCGATACAAACTGAATACGCAAAACATCAACAAAATTTAGCGCGTTTTAAATTTGATATCGCTTTTGTTTATAACTTCCACATTTATTCGAATTGTGCAACGAAACTTTGCAGACAGTCGCGGAGACACATTTTCTACTGAAGTACAAAGTTTCAGAAGTGCAGCTCTTGTACTGCCGGAGATATGTCGATACAAACTGAATACGCAAAACATCAACAAAATTTAGCGCGTTTTAAAGTTGATATCGCTTTTGTTTATAACTTCCACATTTATTCGAATTGTGCAACCAAACTTTGCAGACAGTCTCAAATAGGCCTTTTCTACTGAAGTACCAAGTTTCAGAAGTGCAGCTCTTGTACTGCCGGAGATATGTCGATACAAACTGAATACGCAAAACATCAACAAAATTTAGCGCGTTTTAAATTTGATATCGCTTTTGTTTATAACTTCCACATTTATTCGAATTGTGCAACGAAACTTTGCAGACAGTCGCGGAGACACATTTTCTACTGAAGTACCAAGTTTCAGAAGTGTAGCTCTGGTACTGCCGGAGATATGTCGATACAAACTGAATACGCAAAACATCAACAAAATTTAGCGCGTTTTAAATTTGATATCGCTTTTGTTTATAACTTCCACATTTATTCGAATTGTGCAACGAAACTTTGCAGACAGTCGCGGAGACACATTTTCTACTGAAGTACCAAGATTCAGAAGTGCAGCTCTTGTACTGCCGGAGATATGTCGATACAAACTGAATACGCAAAACATCAACAAAATTTAGCGCGTTTTTAAGTTGATATCGCTTTTGTTTATAACTTCCACATTTATTCGAATTGTGCAACGAAACTTTGCAGACAGTCGCGGAGACACATTTTCTACTGAAGTACAAAGTTTCAGAAGTGCAGCTCTTGTACTGCCGGAGATATGTCGATACAAACTGAATACGCAAAACATCAACAAAATTTAGCGCGTTTTAAAGTTGATATCGCTTTTGTTTATAACTTCCACATTTATTCGAATTGTGCAACCAAACTTTGCAGACAGTCTCAAATAGGCCTTTTCTACTGAAGTACCAAGTTTCAGAAGTGCAGCTCTTGTACTGCCGGAGATATTTCGATACAAACTGAATACGCAAAACATCAACAAAATTTAGCGCGTTTTAAAGTTGATATCGCTTTTGTTTATAACTTCCACATTTATTCGAATTGTGCAACGAAACTTTGCAGACAGTCTCGAATCGGCCTTTTCTACTGAAGTACCAAGTTTCAGAAGTGTAGCTCTTGTACTACCGGAGATATGTCGATACAAACTGAATACGCAAAACATCAACAAAATTTAGCGCGTATTAAATTTGATATCGCTTTTGTTTATAACTTCCACATTTATTCGAATTGTGCAACGAAACTTTGCAGACAGTCGCAGAGACACATTTTCTACTGAAGTACCAAGTTTCAGAAGTGCAGCTCTTGTACTGCCGGAGATATGTCGATACAAACTGAATACGCAAAACATCAACAAAATTTAACGCGTTTTAAAGTTGATATCGCTTTTGTTTATAACTTCCACATTTATTCGAATTGTGCAACGAAACTTTGCAGACAGTCGCGGAGACACATGTTCTACTGAAGTACCAAGTTTCAGAAGTGCAGCCTTTGTACTGCCGGAGATATGTCGATACAAACTGAATACGCAAAACATCAACAAAATTTAGCGCGTTTTTAAGTTGATATCGCTTTTGTTTATAACTTCCACATTTATTCGAATAGTGCAACGAAACTTTGCAGACAGTCTCAAATAGGCATTTTCTACAGAAGTACCAAGTTTCAGAAGTGCAGCTCTTGTACTGCCGGAGATATGTCGATACAAACTGAATACGCAAAACATCAACAAAATTTAGCGCGTTTTAAATTAGATATCGCTTTTGCTTATAACTTATACATTTATTCGAATTGTGCAACGAAACTTTGCAGACAGTCTCGAATAGGCCTTATCTACTGAAGTACCAAGTTTCAGAAGTGCAGCTCTTGTACTGCCGGAGATATGTCGATACAAACTGAATACGCAAAACATCAACAAAATTTAGCGCGTTTTAAATTTGATATCGCTTTTGTTTATAACTTCCACATTTATTCGAATTGTGCAACGAAACTTTGCAGACAGTCGCGGAGACACATTTTCTACTGAAGTACCAAGTTTCAGAAGTGTAGCTCTGGTACTGCCGGAGATATGTCGATACAAACTGAATACGCAAAACATCAACAAAATTTAGCGCGTTTTAAATTTGATATCGCTTTTGTTTATAACTTCCACATTTATTCGAATTGTGCAACGAAACTTTGCAGACAGTCGCGGAGACACATTTTCTACTGAAGTACAAAGTTTCAGAAGTGCAGCTCTTGTACTGCCGGAGATATGTCGATACAAACTGAATACGCAAAACATCAACAAAATTTAGCGCGTTTTAAATTTGATATCGCTTTTGTTTATAACTTCCACATTTATTCGAATTGTGCAACCAAACTTTGCAGACAGTCTCAAATAGGCCTTTTCTACTGAAGTACCAAGTTTCAGAAGTGCAGCTCTTGTACTGCCGGAGATATTTCGATACAAACTGAATACGCAAAACATCAACAAAATTTAGCGCGTTTTAAAGTTGATATCGCTTTTGTTTATAACTTCCACATTTATTCGAATTGTGCAACGAAACTTTGCAGACAGTCTCGAATCGGCCTTTTCTACTAACGTACCAAGTTTCAGAAGTGTAGCTCTTGTACTGCCGGAGATATGTCGATACAAACTGAATACGCAAAACATCAACAAAATTTAGCGCGTTTTAAAGTTGATATCGCTTTTGTTTATAACTTCCACATTTATTCGAATTGTGCAACGAAACTTTGCAGACAGTCGCGGAGACACATTTTCTACTGAAGTACCAAGTTTCAGAAGTGTAGCTCTGGTACTGCCGGAGATATGTCGATACAAACTGAATACGCAAAACATCAACAAAATTTAGCGCGTTTTAAATTTGATATCGCTTTTGTTTATAACTTCCACATTTATTCGAATTGTGCAACGAAACTTTACAGACAGTCGCGGAGACACATTTTCTACTGAAGTACCAAGATTCAGAAGTGCAGCTCTTGTACTGCCGGAGATATGTCGATACAAACTGAATACGCAAAACATCAACAAAATTTAGCGCGTATTTAAGTTGATATCGCTTTTGTTTATAACTTCCACATTTATTCGAATTGTGCAACGAAACTTTGCAGACAGTCGCGGAGACACATGTTCTACTGAAGTACAAAGTTTCAGAAGTGCAGCTCTTGTACTGCCGGAGATATGTCGATACAAACTGAATACGCAAAACATCAACAAAATTTAGCGCGTTTTAAATTTGATATCGCTTTTGTTTATAACTTCCACATTTATTCGAATTGTGCAACCAAACTTTGCAGACAGTCTCAAATAGGCCTTTTCTACTGAAGTACCAAGTTTCAGAAGTGCAGCTCTTGTACTGCCGGAGATATTTCGATACAAACTGAATACGCAAAACATCAACAAAATTTAGCGCGTTTTAAAGTTGATATCGCTTTTGTTTATAACTTCCACATTTATTCGAATTGTGCAACGAAACTTTGCAGACAGTCTCGAATCGGCCTTTTCTACTGAAGTACCAAGTTTCAGAAGTGTAGCTCTTGTACTGCCGGAGATATGTCGATACAAACTGAATACGCAAAACATCAACAAAATTTAGCGCGTATTAAATTTGATATCGCTTTTGTTTATAACTTCCACATTTATTCGAATTGTGCAACGAAACTTTGCAGACAGTCGCAGAGACACATTTTCTACTGAAGTACCAAGTTTCAGAAGTGCAGCTCTTGTACTGCCGGAGATATGTCGATACAAACTGAATACGCAAAACATCAACAAAATTTAACGCGTTTTAAAGTTGATATCGCTTTTGTTTATAACTTCCACATTTATTCGAATTGTGCAACGAAACTTTGCAGACAGTCGCGGAGACACATGTTCTACTGAAGTACCAAGTTTCAGAAGTGCAGCCTTTGTACTGCCGGAGATATGTCGATACAAACTGAATACGCAAAACATCAACAAAATTTAGCGCGTTTTTAAGTTGATATCGCTTTTGTTTATAACTTCCACATTTATTCGAATAGTGCAACGAAACTTTGCAGACAGTCTCAAATAGGCATTTTCTACAGAAGTACCAAGTTTCAGAAGTGCAGCTCTTGTACTGCCGGAGATATGTCGATACAAACTGAATACGCAAAACATCAACAAAATTTAGCGCGTTTTAAATTAGATATCGCTTTTGCTTATAACTTATACATTTATTCGAATTGTGCAACGAAACTTTGCAGACAGTCTCGAATAGGCCTTATCTACTGAAGTACCAAGTTTCAGAAGTGCAGCTCTTGTACTGCCGGAGATATGTCGATACAAACTGAATACGCAAAACATCAACAAAATTTAGCGCGTTTTAAATTTGATATCGCTTTTGTTTATAACTTCCACATTTATTCGAATTGTGCAACGAAACTTTGCAGACAGTCGCGGAGACACATTTTCTACTGAAGTACCAAGTTTCAGAAGTGTAGCTCTGGTACTGCCGGAGATATGTCGATACAAACTGAATCCGCAAAACATCAACAAAATTTAGCGCGTTTTAAATTTGATATCGCTTTTGTTTATAACTTCCACATTTATTCGAATTGTGCAACGAAACTTTGCAGACAGTCGCGGAGACACATTTTCTACTGAAGTACAAAGTTTCAGAAGTGCAGCTCTTGTACTGCCGGAGATATGTCGATACAAACTGAATACGCAAAACATCAACAAAATTTAGCGCGTTTTAAAGTTGATATCGCTTTTGTTTATAACTTCCACATTTATTCGAATTGTGCAACCAAACTTTGCAGACAGTCTCAAATAGGCCTTTTCTACTGAAGTACCAAGTTTCAGAAGTGCAGCTCTTGTACTGCCGGAGATATTTCGATACAAACTGAATACGCAAAACATCAACAAAATTTAGCGCGTTTTAAAGTTGATATCGCTTTTGTTTATAACTTCCACATTTATTCGAATTGTGCAACGAAACTTTGCAGACAGTCTCGAATCGGCCTTTTCTACTGAAGTACCAAGTTTCAGAAGTGTAGCTCTTGTACTGCCGGAGATATGTCGATACAAACTGAATACGCAAAACATCAACAAAATTTAACGCGTTTTAAAGTTGATATCGCTTTTGTTTATAACTTCCACATTTATTCGAATTGTGCAACGAAACTTTGCAGACAGTCGCGGAGACACATTTTCTACTGAAGTACCAAGTTTCAGAAGTGCAGCCTTTGTACTGCCGGAGATATGTCGATACAAACTGAATACGCAAAACATCAACAAAATTTAGCGCGTTTTAAATTTGATATCGCTTTTGTTTATAACTTCCACATTTATTCGAATTGTGCAACGAAACTTTGCAGACAGTCTCGAATCGGCCTTTTCTACTGAAGTACCAAGTTTAAGAAGTGCAGCTCTTGTACTGCCGGAGATATGTCGATACAAACTGAATACGCAAAACATCAACAAAATTTAGCGCGTTTTTAAGTTGATATCGCTTTTGTTTATAACTTCCACATTTATTCGAATTGTGCAACGAAACTTTGCAGACAGTCGCGGAGACACATTTTCTACTGAAGTACCAAGTTTCAGAAGTGCAGCTCTTGTACTGCCGGAGATATGTCGATACAAACTGAATACGCAAAACATCAACAAAATTTAGCGCGTTTTAAATTTGATATCGCTTTTGTTTATAACTTCCACATTTATTCGAATTGTGCAACAAAACTTTGCAGACAGTCGCGGAGACACATTTTCTACTGAAGTACCAAGTTTCAGAAGTGCAGCTCTTGTACTGCCGGAGATATGTCGATACAAACTGAATACGCAAAACATCACCAAAATTTAGCGCGTTTTTAAGTTGATATCGCTTTTGTTTATAACTTCCACATTTATTCGAATTGTGCAACGAAACTTTGCAGACAGTCGGACGAGACACATTTACTACTGAAGTACAAAGTTTCAGAAGTGCAGCTCTTGTACTGCCAGAGATATGTCGATACAAACTGAATACGCAAAACATCAACAAAATTTAGCGCGTTTTAAAGTTGACATCGCTTTTGTTTATAACTTCCACATTTATTCGAATTGTGCAACCAAACTTTGCAGACAGTCGCGGAGACACATGTTCTACTGAAGTACCAAGTTTCAGAAGTGCAGCCTTTGTACTGCCGGAGATATGTCGATACAAACTGAATACGCAAAACATCAACAAAATTTAGCGCGTTTTAAAGTTGATATCGCTTTTGTTTATAACTTCCACATTTATTCGAATTGTGCAACGAAACTTTGCAGACAGTCTCAAATAGGCCTTTACTACAGAAGTACCAAGTTTCAGAAGTGCAGCTCCTGTACTGCCGAAGATATGTCGATACAAACTGAATACGCAAAACATCAACAAAATTTAACGCGTTTTAAAGTTGATATCGCTTTTGTTTATAACTTCCACATTTATTCGAATTGTGCAACGAAACTTTGCAGACAGTTGCGGAGACACATTTTCTACTGAAGTACCAAGTTTCAGAAGTGCAGCCTTTGTACTGCCGGAGATATGTCGATACAAACTGAATACGCAAAACATCAACAAAATTTAGCGCGTTTTAAATTTGATATCGCTTTTGTTTATAACTTCCACATTTATTCGAATTGTGCAACGAAACTTTGCAGACAGTCGGACGAGACACATTTTCTACTGAAGTACCAAGTTTCAGAAGTGCAGCTCTTGTACTGCCGGAGATATGTCGATACAAACTGAATACGCAAAACATCAACAAAATGTAGCGCGTTTTAAATTAGATATCGCTTTTGCTTATAACTTATACATTTATTCGAATTGTGCAACGAAACTTTGCAGACAGTCTCGAATAGGCCTATTCTACTGAAGTACCAAGTTTCAGAAGTGCAGCTCTTGTACTGCCGGAGATATGTCGATACAAACTGAATACGCAAAACATCAACAAAATTTAACGCGTTTTAAAGTTGATATCGCTTTTGTTTATAACTTCCACATTTATTCGAATTGTGCAACGAAACTTTGCAGACAGTCGCGGAGACACATTTTCGACTGAAGTACCAAGTTTCAGAAGTGCAGCCTTTGTACTGCCGGAGATATGTCGATACAAAGTGAATACGCAAAACATCAACAAAATTTAGCGCGTTTTAAATTTGATATCGCTTTTGTTTATAACTTCCACATTTATTCGAATTGTGCAACGAAACTTTGCAGACAGTTGCGGAGACACATTTTCTACTGAAGTACAAAGTTTCAGAAGTGCAGCTCTTGTACTGCCGGAGATATGTCGATACAAACTGAATACGCAAAACATCAACAAAATTTAGCGCGTTTCAAAGTTGATATCGCTTTTGTTTATAACTTCCACATTTATTCGAATTGTGCAACCAAACTTTGCAGACAGTCTCAAATAGGCCTTTTCTACTGAAGTACCAAGTTTCAGAAGTGCAGCTCTTGTACTTCCGGAGATATGTCGATACAAACTGAATACGCAAAACATCAACAAAATTTAGCGCGTTTTAAATTTGATATCGCTTTTGTTTATAACTTCCACATTTATTCGAATTGTGCAACGAAACTTTGCAGACAGTCGCGGAGACACATTTTCTACTGAAGTACCAAGTT
>CAUVYP010000056.1:63614-101114 GCA_963556195.1 Sepiola atlantica | reverse complement strand
GGTGGTTGGTCGAGGTCTTGCTGTGGTAATTTTCTCTGTAGATGATGTTATTGGAGATGTTGGCAAATGGAAACATGCTTCAATATCCAGCCATACTTTGTAGTCTGGATTCTGATCAACTGCCTTTTCTTCCAAAATCACCTTGATTGCCATAACTTTATCTTCTGATCCTGGACGTTGTACAAGAATTGTGATTTTCTCAGCATTACCGGTCACATCAAGCTTGAGCAGCTCTACCCCTTGAGGGTCATCAGTCAGTTTAACGGTGATGCTAGGTTTGGGGTCAGTAGATGTAGTCGGCGCTGGTACAATCCACCCAGGTCCATCAGGTCTGCCATCACTTACTGGAGAGTTTGGTGTGTTTGGTGTTCCACTAATGTAGTCATCAGGTAGGAAGGTTTTATCAGTCATACCCTTAGTAGACTCACATCGAACTGATGTTGTTGAAGTAGGTCCTGATGTTGTGATGATTTTAGGAGTCACTGTGGTAATCATTGGTGTTGATATTATTGTGGGAGTTCCTGTTGAAGTGGAGCCAAATGTTGGTCCAAACGAAAGGTTGGTGGTTGGTCGATTGTTCCGCCGCCGCTGTTTCTCCTTGCTGAGGTCGTCTTTACTGCTCTGAGGTGACGATGTGGACACCACCTCACATATTTGGTTCAGTGGAATGTCGAGAAGACCTAGTAACTCGATAAAATCAAGTCCCAGCAAATTATGGCATGAGTTTGTTATGTATACGGTGCCTGACACCGTTTTTCCTTTCATTTTGACGGTAGCGGGTAATTGACCCGTGATGTGAACACAATCTCCAGAAGCACTCTGTGCTACCTGACTTGTTGGTGCCAATGAAGGCTGACCTATGGCTTCCCATAGTTTTTGTGATATAATAGTTATATCTGATGCTGTATCGATCTGCAATTGAATAGGATGGCCATTCAATTGTACTGTAACATATTTTCGTTTGGATTTTTGTTTTGAGAGAAAAGTTGCTATCAGACTGTTTGTTTTAGAAAAAGTGTGCTTACCATGGATGCGGATGCTTGTTGTACCATAGTTGAATCATGTTTTAGATTCACTAGACGCTGGCATTCCACGGCAACTTGTTGCAATGTTATGTCTGGATTTTGTTCTATTTTTGACAAAATCCTTGTGCGAATGTCTGTTTCCCATTCTGATTTCAAACCACACACAAAAATCAAACATTTGAACCAATCTGTGATGGAAGAGATTTTAAAACGTTCACATTCTTTGTTTACAAGGCCTGCATAGGTTGAAAAATCGGTCGAGGAAGATTTCGTTATGTTAAGACAATTAAAACGCATATTGAATAATGAAATATGCTCACCGAAAATCTGAGTGAGGGTTTCCACTGTGCTGTGAAAATTTAAGTCACGAGCATGATTTGGTAATATGTAATTTACATACCGATCATGTTCCGACGTCCCAAGCTTCTGTAACAGAAGTCTTACCTTCCTGTCGTCAGCTTGATCCTTGAAATCCACTCGAAAATGTCCTCGAAACGCGCAAACCATGTTTCGAACGTCGAATTTGCCATTGGGTCATAATAAAATTCCGTTATTGTTTGTGAAATGGAATCTGTAGATGTCCTAAGATTTGTTTCTGAAATCGACGATGTAGGTGTGGAAAATCTCTCTGAAAATAATTCCATTAACCTTAATTGCTGTTGTAATAATTCTTTGATTGTAGAATCCATTTTTTTTTTTTGTTTTTCTTTTGAAAAAATTGTAAGTTTATCTCATTCCTCGTCGCCACTGTTATAAACCAGGTTATAATAATTGTTGTTATAAACAGGTTATAATAATTAATAACTCGTAAAACAAAATGGATGACTTTTCAACAGAAAGGTTTAACAGATTTATTAAAAGTGTAATTAGAATGAAATGAGTTATTTAGCTGCTGTAACGCGAGATGTAATTTGATCCAGTCTGCTCAGTTTCAATGTTTACTTTTCACTCCGTAAGCCACTCGATAAGGGGCGATAACTCTTAAATGATCCAAGGGACATAATTCCGTTTTTCTTTAGTTATTCCTAACACCCCTAAATTAAGTATTAGTTTGCAAAGTTGGTTTAAAGCACCTAAGCTGCATCATCTTTTTTGCTATTTAAAAAAAGAAAGTACCCCCCCCCCCCAAAAAAAAACAAAAAAAAACAAAAAACAAACTGCATATTGAGAGCACGATTAGCGGGGGAGGTGGGAGGCACGTTATGGTGGGTTATGGTCACGGCCGTCGTAATAACGACATGTTCACTTTGCTAATATACCTTTATTGCTTTATCGCCGGTGTAAATAAAACTCCTCCTTTTAAATGTAGTACGTCAAAAGAAACCTATGAATTAGGCATTTCAGTCACACCGGCTATAAAGTGAGTGTCCATTTTATAGTGAAATGAGTAATTGTCCAGAATAGGGTCCCAATTTATTTTTTCTATAATAAATAAACAGGGAGGTAACTGAATTTGTACTGAAACATTTGATAATTTGGTTAATTCCTATTTCGCTCCGTGAATTTAGAGTGAAATGGTTTTTGCATTACTCCCAAACAATTTATTGCTTTACTAAAACATGATTTAAGTAAAACAATGAGTCATAAACATTGCTATTGGTGACAAATTATTTAACAAGAAATACAGTTGGAAAAAAAAATTTAATATAAGCATTTTGCTTAGCCACAGGAAGTAAGGTCTGTAATGCAAACAACCAATATTTGCAACTATATTAAATTGTTATATTAAATATTTAATTTTTTATTAATGCAAATACGTCACAAATGAGTAGGTAAACCAAAATAAATTATTTTCAACTAATTTCCCAATTGTATTTTCTTTAAAATAATTTATGTCCAATAAGTTTACCCAATAAGTTATAAGATTCATGGGGAAACGCCGAAATGAAAACTCGCCCGGAAAAATATAGTCGTCATCTTTATAAACAAACAGATCTGTCGGTTTATGGATAATTCAGGAGAGGGAAGAGCCATTGCGCTTTACATTTCGTGGCATTCTGGTCTCCTACACAAACTTTAGGGTTACGGTATTGGTGGCGAGGTTCGTGACATGATTAGGTCTTTTCTTTCTGATCAAAGCTTGCGAGTAACTTTGGACGGTGTCTCTTCATTCTCTTTTCCTATCAATGCTGGTGTTCCTCAGGGTTCTGTTCTAGGCCCAACACTGTTTCTTCTCTTCCAGAGAATATTGTTTAGAAAACTAACATTTATGATGATACCACATTTCTGGTGTTGCTTCTTGCCCATCTCCCTTGGATCTGTCGAAATATGAAGCTAATCTAGAAGTTGACCTAGATTCAGTTGTGGATTGGGGTACGAAATGGCTTGTTTCATTTAATCCAGTTAAAACTCAGCTTGTGTCTTTCAATCGTAGGCGTGTCCCTTTTCTTCCTGAGATTCTCATGGATGGCTTTGCTCTTGAGGAGAAATCGACTCTGAAACTTCTTGGTCTTTCTCTCTCATCAAATCTTTCTTGGAGTTCATACATTAGATCCATTGCTCTTTCTGCTTCTCGTAAAGTCGGTTCTCTCTATCACTCCAAACACTTTCTCACACTTGAGGCTATTCTCTATCTCTTCAAATCTACAATCAGACCATATATGGAGTACTGTTGTCATATTTGGGCTGGTGAATCTCTGTCCTGTTTAAGGTGCAGAAACATATCTGTAATTTGATTGTCCCTACCCTTTGTTCTTTTCTGCACCCTCTCTCTCACAAATGTGATGTTGCTAGTCTCAGTTTTTTCTATAAATACTATTTTGGCATGTGTTCTTCAGAATTATGTGATCTATTCTCCGCTTCTTTTGTTCCAAATCGTTTGACTCGTTGGTCTAGTGGTCTCCATCAATTCACTGTTTTGATACTTCATTGTAATACAGCTTCCTATTCCAGTAACTTGTTTCCAAGAACTGCAGTCTTGTGGAACTCTCTTACTGCTGACTGTTTTCTTCCTACTATAACCTTGGTCTTTTCAAGACTAAGGCTAATAGGCATCTCCTGTCTTTGTGATAATCATATTTGTTCTTATTAGCTCCTTACATCAAGTGGTTGCATGCCTTGTCTGGATCGATTTCCATAAAAAAGTCGACAACGAGGCTAGCTAAGAAAGGGCGTTAATTTTCTTAAGAAATTAATAATGTAACAAAGAATAATTAAAAATAATTTATATATCCAAATTTCGAATTTTTTTTTAAAAGCTAGTTTGCACTCAAATTAATGAAACAGCCCAGTAAAATAATAATTTTTATATATAATTAATAGATTTTAAAAAGAACAGTTTCTAATATAAAGACATTTTATTTATTACTAGCAGGGCTACCCGGCGTTGCCCGGGGCAAATGTGTAACATATTTCTATTAAAACTTCTACCTCTCTCTTTCTCCCTCCCCAACCACCTCTTTCTCCTTTGCCCAGCCCATTCCACTAGGTAGATATACACACACAGGCAACTCTCCTTTAGGTTCCTCGAGGAATTAGTCGACATAAGGGCATAAACTCCTGGATTAAAAAAAATCAGTTACTGCCCGAAAAAAATAACTGAAAAATGAAGGCATTTAGATATAGGTACGTTAGTATAGAGAGATTTGATATCTAAACTGGCCATCGTGAGGTTATTCATGTTGATGTATTGGAGTCTTTGTAGCAGGTCTCCACAGTTTTTTAAATGGGCAGGACTAATAGAGCCGAGAAGGGGGGTAAGTATTTCTGCTAGTTTTTTGGCTAGCTTGTGGGATGTGCTGCCGATGCCTGATATGATAGATCTCATGGGGGATGTCATTTTTGTGTGTTTTTGGTAGGCAATAAAGTCTTGGAGTTCTAGGGTGATGTTCCAGGAGTTTAATCCAGGAAGGGTAATCCGATAGAATCTTCCTTACTTCGCGTTTGAAGTGTTGTGTCTTTGGTTATTTGTTGTGAGGTGGTTTTTGTGTAGATGTTGTCATCATTTAGTAAGAGCATGACTGTGTTGGTATTCATCTGCGTCCATGATTACAATGTCCAGAATTTTGACTTTGTAGACTGCACTCTCCTCAAAAGCGAACACTCTCTCTCACGCCGCAAATGCATTGAAAGCGCGACTATACTTCTTTCATCACCATCGAACATTAACCTCAGGCTCGGATCTTATACTCTAAGCAGGCATCTAGCAAAAATCGCACTAAAACAATGCAGTATATTACACAACTGCGGCCCTTAAAAAAAAATTGGAGATAATAGTAAGTTTTATAGCTAATTAAATCATTTTAAATGCATTTCTTTCAAACTTAACCCTATCCATAAACTAAGGATTTTTCTTACATGTATTTCATATCATCATATCCTTAAAAAAAGCCATAGAGAAATATAGGCCGACCTACCCAACTTTCTTATAATAAGATATTATTTATATTGGTTTGACTGTAAAGTACATTTGTCTAGACTTTCAATTTAAGATTTTTATTGCTTTATAAAACTTACAATGAGATGAATAAGCAGACCTATCTTTGATATTTTCCAGTTTATTTTTGGGGGCTTGCGTTTGGTGTATCAATTTCATGTCTGCTCCTATGTGTGATAGATTAGGTTGTGTTTATTTATACTTATATATATTTACATACATAATTGTATGCATGCATATATATATATATCTTCCACTTTATGTGTGCTTATCCTGGCTAGTTTCTCTGTCTTCTTCCCTTTTATCGTCTTCATCCCCTTCGCCTACACTAGCTCGGTAGGTGCGAAAAGGAAAAATAAAATAAATAAAAATAAAAAAAGAATAAGAAAAAAGAAATAAAGAAGAATATGTCACCTACTTGTCAAATCATATTTCAATGTCGCTAAAAGTCTTCTCATATGGTCCAATCGAATCATCTTTTCCTTCTCCCATGTGTGTGCCTTCAAAATCATATTAATGCGCCCGCAGTATCAAAGAACTAAAATTGTGTTCGTTCATGTTTTGTCACTATCATAAAAAATAACTCGTATTAATGCGCCCTTGTCGTATCCAAGAACAAAAATCAAGTTCATTCATGTAGCAAAAAAGAACTCATATTAATGAACCCTGTCATATCAAAGAACCTATATGGTTCTTTTGTTCCCCTGTTTATGAAGAAGAAGTAAACATATTCTATACTGGCGCAATACTGCAAAATCCCTCTAAAAATGTATTCTATAGGGGCGGTATGCTGCACAAGCTCCCAGTCGCATATTTTTGCTAGTGGGAAGCAGAACAGATACTACACTAGCTTTACACCTTTAAAAAAAATTTTCAACTCTCAAAACAACAATTTTTTTACTCTTCCCATCCCAAAGAAATATTTTTAGTTAAAAAAAAAAATCTTCTCTCACCCCCCCAAATTTTTTTACCCTTCAAAAAGTGTTTACTAAAAAAAATGTTTTCACCCCCCACCCCCTTAAAATTTATTACCCTTCACTCCCCCCCCTCCCGATTTTTTTACTCTCTCCCTACCCTCAAAAATATTTTAAGTTGAAAAAAAAAAAAAATTTTTTTCATCCCCCCCCCCCAATTTTTTTTTACCCCCCCAACCCCCAAATTTTTTGTACTCTCCCCTACCCTAAGAAATATTTTAAGTTAAAAAAATTTTCACCACCCCCCAAAAAAAATTTGTTACCCCCCAGCCCAACCCCCTGCCAAATTTTTTTACTCTCGCTCTACCCTAAGAAATATTTAAAAAAAAAAAAAAAATTTTCCCCCACAAAATATTTTGACACTTCACCCCTTCCTCTAAATTTTTTTTTTACTCTCCCTCTACCATGAGAAATATTTTAAGTTGAAAAAAAAAAAAATTCCCCCAATTTTTTTTATCCCCCACAAAAATTTTTACTTCCCACCCCCACAAATTTTTTTTTTACTCTCCTCCTACCCTAAGAAATATGTTACGTTAAAAAAAATTTTTTTTCCCTTACCCCCTTAAATTTTTTTACACTCAACCTCACCCCCTAACATTTTTTTTACTCTCTCCCTACCCTGAGAAATATTTTAAGTTAAAAAAAATACCCCCCCCCATTTTTTTACCCCACACCCCTACCCTCAAAAAATGTTTAAAAAAAAATGTTTACCTACTCTAAGAAATATTTTAAGTTAAAAAAAAAAAAAAATCTTTCCCCCCAAAATTTTTTACCCTCCACGCACACACCACGCAAAATTTTTTTACTCTCCCCTATCCTAAGAAATATTTTTAGTTAAAAAAAATATGTACTCTCCCATACCCAAAGCAATATTTTTAGTTAAAAGAAAAAATATATATCGTGCAATAGGGTCCAATAGTTTTGGAGCCTATAAGTGTCTAATATTTGTAGTAATATCAGCACACGTAGTAGTACTATTTATAAAAGTTTTACCACACTCTGTTAAAGATCCCACATGCTAATGGTGATTACTATCAAATATGATGTATTTTTGTCAAATAGTTTTGGAGCTTATAAGCCTTTACTATTTGTTGCAATAGCAGCACAATAAGTAGCACTATTCGTATATGTTCTACCACACTCTCTGTTACAGATTCCACATGTTATTGGTTAAAGATCTGACATGCTGCTGGTGATTAATGTCAAATATGGTGTAATTGTGTCAAATAGTTTTGGAGCCTATAAATGTCCATTAAAAATGAGGAGGTTATACCTGGGAGGATCGTATCATGACAACAGAACAGATACTACACTACCTCCACACCTCTCAAAATGTTTGGCTAATGCCGGACGGACAGACGTAGGTGGACAGATGGACGGACGTAGCTGGAGAGATGGACTGACATAGCTGGACAGACAGACAGACGGACGCACGTAGGTTGACAGATGGACGGTAGTGGATTGACGGATTGACGGACGTATCTGACATACGTAGGTGGACAGATGGACGGACGGACGTAGCTGGAGAGATGGACTGATATAGCTGGACAGACGGAATGACGCACGTAGATTGATGGACGGACGTAGATTGACGGATTGATGGACGGACGTATCTAGACGGACTGACGTAGCTGGACAGACAGACGGATGGACGGACGTAGGTTGAGAGATGGACTGACGTAGCTGGGCAGACGGATGGACGTACGGTGTAAGTCGACAGATGGACGGGCGTAGGTGGACGGATTGATGGACGGATGTATCTAGACGGACGGACGTAGCTGGACAGACAAACAGACGGACGGATGTAGGTGGAGAGATGAACGGACGTAGCTGGACAGACAGATTGACGGACGTAAGTCGACAGATTGACGGACGTAGATGGACGGATTGACGGACGGACGTAGCTGAAATATTAGCGTCTATTAATTAAAAAAGAAGGTAGAAAGGGTGGGAGGTAGAGGAAAAGAAAGAAATGAAAAAAAGGGGTGTAGTGGGAGTGAATTTCTTCCTGGCACTCCCTCCCTCTAATGTCATTTCCGGTTAGATGACTGGCATTTTTTCTCAAATTGGAAAAATGGAGGTTGAAAGCTATGTTGAATTAGGGAAAACTAGCATTCCCAGTTGATTTTTTTATTTTAAATTATTGTTATTTAATCGCAATAGTTATTAAGAGTTTAATTGGAGTTCAAAACTGTTTGAATTATGCAAATACCCCTAGTGGTTCAAAAGTTATGAGAATTTAAAGGTCTAAAATTTGGAGTTAAAAGTTGATATTTTAGCGCACAAATTACTTGAAATCACGGACCAATTCACAACAATAAATTCAGTAATTTTGTCATAGTTTCTTTATTCCTGGAGCAATTTTGATAAAACTTGGCATTATTATGTAAAATTGTATGTTCTTTCAGATTCTGTACTCAGATTTTATGTATCTCTATGTTGTAACCCATTATTTAGAGAATAAAGGTACGAATATTAGCGTTTTTTTACTTATTACTTTATCACAAGATTATTCAACATTTTTATTTAAACATGAGATTCAACCTTTTAGGCAATTACATGTGAACACTGAAAAACTTGACAGAAAGAAACAAAAACAATTATTTTAGAATTTAGAGTGAGGATTAGTTTCACATAAATTTAATGTAGAATAATCCTATCTTTCAGGGCCATTATAGCATTTTAGGGCATTAATCATTTTTTTCTATAGAAGATGAATCCTGTGCGTTTTTTTTTTTTTTTTTGGGGGGGGGGGGGGTTCTCTCCTTTGTTTTCTTTTTTATTGGAGGGGGGCGGTTATTTGTAGTTTCAAGAAGGTCTTTGTAGGAGGAAGAGGAGCTTGCCACTCGGACTTAGTGTTAGTGGTAAGGCCAGGTGCTATTACGTGTGAACACCTTGAAAACTAAGCAGAAAGAAAAAACAGTAGAGTGGGGGATTAGTTTCACATAAATTTAATGTAAAATAATTCACCATTTTTGCGCCATTCTAGCGTTTTAGGACAGTTAATCAATTTTTTTTCTATGGGAAATAAATTCTGTGCGTCTTTCTTTATGGGGGGGGGGCTCTGCCTAACTTAATTTTTCAATCCGTTTTTTTAAAAAAAACCTAAAATTTCATAAACTTTTCTGACATTAAAATGTCACATTCTTAATATTTATGGAGAGCGTGGAAATGAAAATGTCACAAAAAATACACTCGCGTTTTGTTTACACTCGGCCGAGTATAACGCGTAATTTTTCAGTCCGTTTTTTTTTTTAAACTAAAGTTTCATTAACTTTTCTGACATTAAAATGTCACATTCTTAATATTTATGGAGAGCGTAGAAATGAAAATGTCATGAAAAATACACTCGTGACGGCCACGTGTTTGTTTACATTCGGCATAATATACCTAACTCATAATTTTTCAGTCTGTTTTAAAAAAAAACAAACTAAAGTTTCATAAACTTTTCTGACGTTAAAATGTCACTTTCTTAATATTTATGGAGAGCGTGGAAATGAAAATTTCACGAAAAATACACTCGCGTTTGGGTGACACTTTTACCCCCAGCCCAGGCCGCCCACCGCCGCCCAGTCCCCGCGCCAGCATTTTGGCTCACGTGACTCAATCGTAGTCACTTATGAACAGAATAGTCTTCCGTATTAACAATTAGCATGTATCCCACCCCCAATACATTATTTTTTGTTTATTAGTTATTTACCTTACGAAATAGAATGAAGATTGATGGATTCTATTTCGTAAGGTAAATAATTAATAAACAAAAAAAATGTATGGGGGGGGGATATATGCTAATTGTTAATACGGAAGACTATTCTGTTCATAAGTGACTACGATTGAGTCACGTGAGCAAAATGCTCGCGCCGGGGGCTGGGCGGCGGTGGGCGGCCTGGGCTGGGGGTAAAAGTGCTGCCGCTTGAGTTTTGTTTACACTCGGCCGAGTATAACGCGTAATTTTTCAGTCCGTTTTTTTCCCAAACTAAAAGTTCAAACAACTTTCCGGCTATTTAAATATTATTCAAATTTCACATGTCATATATATAAATAATTCTAGATCTATTTTCTATTTAAAAATATTTGCGAATAAGATGCGTACCTTATAATTTTTGAAGAAATGTCGGTTGAGTTTACACTATCTTGTTTCGCCTTCAAATGCTCTAAGAAAAAATAATATAACTGCCTAGTTATAGTTTAAGGTGTGTTCTGATTGGCTGTAGAATTGAGGATATAATGTCTGCAGATGTGGTTCGAACAAAACTGGAATCGTTTGGGTTAATAAGCAAAGACCCTAAGCGCCTAAAGGATGGGGCGCCCGTGTTAGGGCTAGAGGTCTATGAGAAGGGCAATACTTTGCGATGGAAGCGAGGGAGCGCAATTCCAGAGTTACCCAGTGTATTGACAAGACGTATTGTGTTTTCTATTTGCGGTAAGTTAGTAGGACATCTACCTGTTTGTGGATGGCTCCGATCGGCAACAGGAGTGTTAAAACGACGAGTAACTGCAGTAACCACAGGATGGGATGACATGGTTGATGATAATGCTCTCCGGCAAATGATGGCTGAAACGTTGTCCAGAGTACATAGGAACGATCCTGCCCAGGGTGAGTGGCAAGTATCTGGAAACGAAGTGAATGCATGGGTTGACGCAAGTTCACTGGCTACAGGTGTCGTGTTGGAACAATTAGGAGCTGTCGTGGAAGATGCGTGCTGGCTTCGTCCGAAAAATGATGCCCAGCATATAAATTTGGCAGAACTCGATGCCACGTTAAAAGGGCTTAATCTTGCATTGCAATGGCAGGCCAAGGTTGTGCATCTTCACACTGACTCATTGTGTGTTTACCACTGGTTGACCGACACCTTAACTGGGAAGGCCCGGGTTAAGACTAGAGCGGCAAGTGAGATGTTAGTACGTAGGAGACTGGAAATAATAAAGCGTCTAGTTGACGAATACAGCTTGCAGGTGGACATCACTTTAGTTTTGTCAATGCAGAATTTGGCTGATAGCCTGACGAGAGTACCAAAGAGGTGGATTGATGTAATGAGGCAGGGATCTGATCCTCCACAACAGACATGCGCGACCGTAACAGATCAATTGACACCTGACCAGATCCGTACGATACATCAGCAGAGTGGACATCCCGGAATTCGGAGGACAACATATTTTGTCCGAAGAGTGTGTCCTTACTCTTCGGACAAAATATGTTGTCCTCCGAATTCCGGGATGTCCACTCTGCTGATGTATCGTACGGATCTGGTCAGGTGTCAATTGATCTGTTACGGTCGCGCATGTCTGTTGTGGAGGATCAGATCCCTGCCTCATTACATCAATCCACCTCTTTGGTACTCTCGTCAGGCTATCAGCCAAATTCTGCATTGACTACAACTACAAGAGCATCAATCAAGGCAGCTATACGCTCGTGTGAAGAGTGTCAGCGAATTGGTCCGGCACCATCCCAATGTCAAAAAGGAAAGCTTGAGGTGGAGGACAACTGGTATCGAGTAGGAATGGACATAACGCATTATGAGGGCAAGCACTTTTTGACCATGACAGATTGTGGACCAACACGTTTCACAATATGGCGCCTGTTGACACGACAGGATGTATTTAGCATTATACGACAGTTGAGAGCTGTCTTTTTTGAACGTGGTGCCCCGCTTGAAATTCTGACTGATAACGCAACTACATTTCGATGTCAAGAAATTCAGAAATTCACGCAGGAATGGGGGATTAGAATGCGTTACCGATGCGCATATTTTTCCGAAGGTAACGGTATAGCGGAGCGGTGTCACCGCACCATTAAAAGAATTGCGGCCAGGACACAGTGTTCTATTCCAGAAGCGGTGTACTGGTATAATATGACACCAAAGGACGATGCAACACCAGAAACTGCCCCAGCTAATGGGATTTATCGCTATGAACAGCGTATAAAAGGTATTGATGTCACGCCATCAGAGGTTGGCGTTGTCAATACACCATATCAAGTGGGAGACAGTGTTTGGGTGAAACCCCCAAATGCTAGGTGCACTGAAAAATTTTGCAGAGGAAAAATAGATAAAATCATAAGTCCTCAGACCATGTTGATTGATGGTGTACCACGGCATGTAAAAGATATCCGCCCCTGTTATACCTCTCCTGATTCTGAGGATAACGAGGAAGATCACATACAGTTCAGGGATAATCCTGACTGCCTACTACCCCTACCGGTGAGCGTAGAAACACTACCTACAGAACCAGATGAGGGAATGATGGAACATACTGAGGAAGATGGGACCGAGGAAGTGATGCCTCCGGTTCTTCGAAGGAGTACCCGACAAAGACGGATACTGCCCTGATTGTGAAACACCGCATAGGGAACCACGAGAGGAGATAATGGAACAGATTGGTGGCAATAACGGTGGTAATGAGGAAGATGGCAATGAGGAAGTGCTGCCCCCGATTCTTCGAAGAAGTACTCGACAACGACGGCCACCCCCCTGCCCTGTGTGTGATCATGAGATCAGGGGGGAGTGTAGGGAAACGCGGGACTTACCTAACTAGCATTGTGCATAGTTCAATGGGTCGGTCGTGGAAGTAAATGAATGAAGAAGAAAGAAACAAAAATGGCTGCCTTGTCTCTTTATATGCCTGCAATGTGACCACCTGATATGTAAATGAGATGCTCCTGGTTGGAGATAAAAGAGGGTTGATTTGTTGTTTTGGCGTGACGTTCACTTTGAAGTTGGATTTCAAAGAGATAAGTGAGATATACAGAGGTTGGAAGTTATAGTTGGGTTACTAAAAATGGTATAAACTTGCTTTTCGATTATGTACATATATTTAAAAGTATTCGAAATAACTGGATAACTGAGGCTTGTTCAGAATTGCTGTTTTATTCTGATGGTAAAGAAATGACAGCAAAATGGGAAATAGTGAAACAACTTTTTGCGCATGAAAAAAATCAATTTGTTAAGTTATCACAACTAACAGAAGTAGCGGTTCTTCCAAAACCAGTTGAGAGACAAAAAGTGTCCCACTGTTTGAAAGTGTTTTGTAATAAGACTGTAACTGCAATGAAAACTCATCAATTATTACAGGATGATGATACAAGACTAAACTTACTTTCATTAAAGTTTTGAAATTTTGGAAAAAAGTGAGTGTAAAAGACAAATGATCCACTGAAAAGATCGAAGTGATGGAAATTTGACATTTCTTGCAAATTTTGGAAGTATGGCAAAACAAATGAGGGGAAAGCAAGGGAAGAGAATAAAATCCTTCACAAGAGTATGGCTATCGAGCATACATGTACTGGATTAATTGATGTTTGCAGACATTTACTTGACAGTGGGTTCAATTTTGTCATTCTTGGAGAATTTACCACCAACTATCTTGAAACTGAATGTTTTAAATTGAGACAAGGTTCTGGTAATATTTTATTACTGTACAAAATGTTATTCAGAAATTCCATATTCAACTAACGAAATTACTTCTTCGATTGAAAGTTGATGTTAGATAGTATAGCCATGATCCAGGCCATACTTGCTCAAAATGCGGATATCTGTTGGATGATTTGGCATGCCAAACAGTTGACCACCTGCCAGACCTAGAAACTGGTATCTCCAAAGATATTAAAATGTCGCTTTTTTATATAGCAGGATATATCACACAAAAGATTGTCTTACAGAGGAAGAAATGTTCAATGATACTGCTTTTTATTATCATGAGTATGGAAGTGTTTTTAAAGAAATAGATTGTGATGCTTTAAAAGTTCCACTGGATATCACTGTTCAGTGGGAAGTTTTAATTACTACTTTCAGATTTTGAGGTGAAGAACTTTCCTTAGAAATTTTTGTAAGTAGTGTCCTTGTTTTGCCACAATATTCTGATTATCGTAACTCATTGCTGTGAACCCTGTCCGTTTTATAGAATAACCTATAGATTTTTAACTAAACCTTCTATTTAATCTATGGACATTGTATTATCTCATTTCATCTTCCATTTCAGTGAATCTGTTTGCTTTAATCGACTACGAGACCACACTAGAGATTTGGATGATGAAATTTTAGTTTGAACTTTGTTTTTGGATTATTTTATGATGTGAAATGAAGACTATAGCCAAAATGTTGTTGAAAACAATCAAAATGAGGACAGTTTAAACTTTTGGTTCGTAAAACACATATCACACTTGAACTATGTTTCTCTGCTTGATATCATCAACTGGTGCAAATCCTTTTTTTGTAACCACAATATACAAGTCATGATCTTTTGACACAAGTACATAAAAACATCAAACTAATTTCACAGGGGAATTTTCCCTTTGTTTTCAACTTCTATATCGAATGTTTAAGAAAATTCACATGGCTCCCAGTAGAAGACCCCAGTTGCATGATTGCATGGCCTGTAGTAGGATGGCCATGCGTCGCACTCATTGAAACCACTTGGAGATTTTTCAAGTAGGATCAAGCCATAGAGTGAATGCAGTATTTTGGTGAGTGTCTAGCGTAGGGTAAGTCCAAAAGCTTTTAGCAAAATTGTATGACTACCGTCCCTCCCTCACTCCCCCCAAACGATTTGGGTTTCATGCCAAAGGCTAAAGATGAATTTTTATTGTTTTTATTAAAACTTTTGTTATGAATGTAAAAATTTTTGTTTAAATAAAATCGCTTCAGAAAGTTTTTTTCTTAAAATACTTGAAACAAAACTTTAAATAATAAAAATTTCATTGTTGTAAATATGGAACAAACACTTTCTCATTTATTCATGTAGATAAATATTTTAATACAAATTTATATTTATCTTTTAAATATGACCGTAAAAAAAGGAAAAGACGAAATCAATAATCAAGTTAGTTCCTCCAAAGAATAAATTGGAAAGGAACACAATATTGGTGCATAAATAACTTTCCTGCCATTGCAACCAAGAAAGAGAACCCACTATCATTGGCATTTCTGAATTCTCTTGACTTGCTTAACATTTGTCCACGAAATAAAACAATATTCCTAAACAGAAAGATTTGTCTTTGAATTAAGAAATAAATAGCAAAGTACAGTTAATTAATAAAGTATCTTTTTTCACAGCAATATGCAAATTAGTTAACTTTACTACTGAGATCACATATACATAAGCAGTATATAAAACAGATGGGGTACTGCTTTTGTGTAAACTTAAATTAAGGTGTTTTGAGCTCACTGTTAGTGCGAAAAATGATCCCAACTTTTGCATTTATTCCTTCAGATAATATGCTTTGTGTCTCCTCTGCCATATCAATATGTATATCAAGAAAAGTAGTTGTACATAAGGATTTCAACCTATCCTAATAATTGAGAAACTTTTATTAGTTTAGTCCCTATTTACTTGCCTCCCCACAAGGGCAGTTAGACACAAAGCCGATTTTTTTTTAATGTGAGGACAGGGCTAAATCCAGCCCCAAAAAAGGGAACTCTGAATTAGGACACAAATAAAAATTGTCTCAGTCTATAAAGATTTCTCCTTCATTAGCCAAGGACAGAAAAGATGAAATGTAGTATCAGAACAGATATTACACTTTGGTCCTAACCAGAAAGGCCAAGGAGAAACTTTAATTAGTTTAGTACCTTTTGTTTGGGCACCTAATTTTAATATTTCTGGTGCAATATTCTTTTCTTTTTATAAAATTAAACGGTTAGAAATCGTTACTGTTGACGTGAACAATTCTGTTAAATAATGAAAATCTAAAGTGCAGAATCACTCCCTCCCAAAATTTTAATATTTCTGGTGCAATATTCTTTTCTATTTATAAAAATAAACGGTTAGAAATCGTTACTGTTGACGTGAACAATTCTGTTAAATGATGAAAATCTAAAGTGCAGAATCACTCCCTCCCAAAATTTTAATATTTCTGGTGCAATATTCTTTTCTTTTTATAAAAATAAAAATAAACGGTTAGAAATCGTTACTGTTGACGTGAACAATTCTGTTAAATGATGAAAATCTAAAGTGCAGAATCACTCCCTCCCAAAATTTTAATATTTCTGGTGCAATATTCTTTTCTTTTTATAAAAATAAACGGTTAGAAATCGTTACTGTTGACGTGAACAATTCTGTTAAATGATGAAAATCTAAAGTGCAGAATCACTCCCTCCCAAAATTTTAATATTTCTGGTGCAATATTCTTTTCTTTTTATAAAAATAAACTGTTAGAAATCGTTACTGTTGACGTGAACAATTCTGTTAAATGATGAAAATCTAAAGTGCAGAATCACTCCCTCCCAAAATTTTAATATTTCTGGTGAAATATTCTTTTCTTTTTATAAAAATAAACGGTTAGAAATCGTTACTGTTGAGGTGAACAATTCTGTTAAATGATGAAAATCTAAAGTGCAGAATCACTCCCTCCCAAAATTTAAATATTTCTGGTGCAATATTCTTTTCTTTTTATAAAAATAAACGGTTAGAAATCGTTACTGTTGACGTGAACAATTCTGTTAAATGATGAAAATCTAAAGTGCAGAATCACTCCCTCCCAAAATTTTAATATTTCTGGTGCAATATTCTTTTCTTTTTATAAAAATAAACGGTTAGAAATCGTTACTGTTGACGTGAACAATTCTGTTAAATGATGAAAATCTAAAGTGCAGAATCACTCCCTCCCAAAATTTTAATATTTCTGGTGCAATATTCTTTTCTATTTATAAAAATAAACGGTTAGAAATCGTTACTGTTGACGTGAACAATTCTGTTAAATGATGAAAATCTAAAGTGCAGAATCACTCCCTCCCAAAATTTTAATATTTCTGGTGCAATATTCTTTTCTATTTATAAAAATAAACGGTTAGAAATCGTTACTGTTGACGTGAACAATTCTGTTAAATGATGAAAATCTAAAGTGCAGAATCACTCCCTCCCAAAATTTTAATATTTCTGGTGCAATATTCTTTTCTTTTTATAAAAATAAACTGTTAGAAATCGTTACTGTTGACGTGAACAATTCTGTTAAATGATGAAAATCTAAAGTGCAGAATCACTCCCTCCCAAAATTTTAATATTTCTGGTGAAATATTCTTTTCTTTTTATAAAAATAAACGGTTAGAAATCGTTACTGTTGACGTGAACAATTCTGTTAAATGATGAAAATCTAAAGTGCAGAATCACTCCCTCCCAAAATTTTAATATTTCTTGTGCAATATTCTTTTCTTTTTATAAAAATAAACGGTTAGAAATCGTTACTGTTGACGTGAACAATTCTGTTAAATGATGAAAATCTAAAGTGCAGAATCACTCCCTCCCAAAATTTTAATATTTCTGGTGCAATATTCTTTTCTTTTTATAAAAATAAACTGTTAGAAATCGTTACTGTTGACGTGAACAATTCTGTTAAATGATGAAAATCTAAAGTGCAGAATCACTCCCTCCCAAAATTTAAATATTTCTAGTGAAATATTCTTTTCTTTTTATAAAAATAAACGGTTAGAAATCGTTACTGTTGACGTGAACAATTCTGTTAAATGATGAAAATCTAAAGTGCAGAATCACTCCCTCCCAAAATTTAAATATTTCTGGTGCAATATTCTTTTCTTTTTATAAAAATAAACGGTTAGAAATCGTTACTGTTGACGTGAACAATTCTGTTAAATGATGAAAATCTAAAGTGCAGAATCACTCCCTCCAAAAATTTTAATATTTCTGGTGCAATATTCTTTTCTTTTTATAAAAATAAACGGTTAGAAATCGTTACTGTTGACGTGAACAATTCTGTTAAATGATGAAAATCTAAAGTGCAGAATCACTCCCTCCCAAAATTTTAATATTTCTGGTGCAATATTCTTTTCTTTTTATAAAAATAAACTGTTAGAAATCGTTACTGTTGACGTGAACAATTCTGTTAAATGATGAAAATCTAAAGTGCAGAATCACTCCCTCCCAAAATTTTAATATTTCTGGTGAAATATTCTTTTCTTTTTATAAAAATAAACGGTTAGAAATCGTTACTGTTGAGGTGAACAATTCTGTTAAATGATGAAAATCTAAAGTGCAGAATCACTCCCTCCCAAAAGTTAAATATTTCTGGTGCAATATTCTTTTCTTTTTATAAAAATAAACGGTTAGAAATCGTTACTGTTGACGTGAACAATTCTGTTAAATGATGAAAATCTAAAGTGCAGAATCACTCCCTCCCAAAATTTTAATATTTCTGGTGCAATATTCTTTTCTATTTATAAAAATAAACGGTTAGAAATCGTTACTGTTGACGTGAACAATTCTGTTAAATGATGAAAATCTAAAGTGCAGAATCACTCCCTCCCAAAATTTTAATATTTCTGGTGCAATATTCTTTTCTATTTATAAAAATAAACGGTTAGAAATCGTTACTTTTGACGTGAACAATTCTGTTAAATGATCAAAATCTAAAGTGCAGAATCACTCCCTCCCAAAATTTTAATATTTCTGGTGCAATATTCTTTTCTATTTATAAAAATAAACGGTTAGAAATCGTTACTGTTGACGTGAACAATTCTGTTAAATGATGAAAATCTAAAGTGCAGAATCACTCCCTCCCAAAATTTTAATATTTCTGGTGCAATATTTTATCCTTTTGATGAAAATAAACGGTTAGAAATCGTTACTGTTGACGTGAACAATTCTGTTAAATGATGAAAATCTAAAGTGCAGAATCACTCCCTCCCAAAATTTTAATATTTCTGGTGCAATATTCTTTTCTTTTTATAAAAATAAACGGTTAGAAATCGTTACTGTTGACGTGAACAATTCTGTTAAATGATGAAAATCTAAAGTACAGAATCACTCCCTCCCAAAATTTTAATATTTCTGGTGCAATATTCTTTTCTTTTTATAAAAATAAACGGTTAGAAATCGTTACTGTTGACGTGAATAATTCTGTTAAATGATGAAAATCTAAAGTGCAGAATCACTCCCTCCCAAAATTTAAATATTTCTGGTGCAATATTCTTTTCTTTTTATAAAAATAAACGGTTAGAAATCGTTACTGTTGACGTGAACAATTCTGTTAAATGATGAAAATCTAAAGTGCAGAATCACTCCCTCCCAAAATTTTAATATTTCTGGTGCAATATTCTTTTCTTTTTATAAAAATAAACGGTTAGAAATCGTTACTGTTGACGTGAACAATTCTGTTAAATGATGAAAATCTAAAGTACAGAATCACTCCCTCCCAAAATTTTAATATTTCTGGTGAAATATTCTTTTCTTTTTATAAAAATAAACGGTTAGAAATCGTTACTGTTGACGTGAATAATTCTGTTAAATGATGAAAATCTAAAGTGCAGAATCACTCCCTCCCAAAATTTAAATATTTCTGGTGCAATATTCTTTTCTTTTTATAAAAATAAACGGTTAGAAATCGTTACTGTTGACGTGAACAATTCTGTTAAATGATGAAAATCTTAAGTGCAGAATCACTCCCTCCCAAAATTTTAATATTTCTGGTGCAATGTTCTTTTCTTTTTATAAAAATAAACGGTTAGAAATCGTTACTGTTGAGGTGAACAATTCTGTTAAATGATGAAAATCTAAAGTGCAGAATCACTCCCTCCCAAAATTTTAATATTTCTGGTGCAATATTCTTTTCTATTTATAAAAATAAACGGTTAGAAATCGTTACTGTTGACGTGAACAATTCTGTTAAATGATGAAAATCTAAAGTGCAGAATCACTCCCTCCCAAAATTTTAATATTTCTGGTGCAATATTCTTTTCTATTTATAAAAATAAACGGTTAGAAATCGTTACTGTTGACGTGAACAATTCTGTTAATGATGAAAATCTAAAGTGCAGAATCACTCCCTCCCAAAATTTTAATATTTCTGGTGCAATATTCTTTTCTATTTATAAAAATAAACGGTTAGAAATCGTTACTGTTGACGTGAACAATTCTGTTAAATGATGAAAATCTAAAGTGCAGAATCACTCCCTCCCAAAATGCTACCCATGGAATCATTAACTCACAATCCTTTCTGCAATCAAACAGCCATATTTGGTATAATTAAACTTCAGTCTATGCCTGACTTGTCCACCAGGTTTCAGTCATGCATCTCCAACAGGCTTTGTTTTATCCCTGTTCAATAATAAGCACATCTGAATATGTGCAAAATTATCACTAACTCTGACACACACCTCTTTTGGCACTGCGTTGATTTGGGCTATGATGACCTGCTGGAGTTCAGGAATCATCTGGGGATTGTTTTGATATACATTACCTTTGAGATAGCTCCACAGATAAAAATGAGGGTGGGGCTTAATGTGCGATGAGTGTAAGCCCATTCAGGATCACACCTCCTACTGATGAGATGATCACCAAAGTGTCCCTGCATATCATTAAATTGTGATTAAATAAAGACTGTTGGACATTCATGACTTAAACTTGGTGGATAAGTCAGAAATAGACTGCAAAGGATGGAAAGAAAGTGGTTGTCGAGAGAGAAAAATTGAGTAGTATAGATTAAATGTAATTTGGTTTTATGCTTGAGCAAAGTACCACTGATGCTATATTTATCCTGAGACTACAATCTATTTTTAAAGAGGATGTGAAAAAGAACAGAATGCATGAAAAAGTATTTAAAACAATTTCCCATTTTTATTTTTTTACTTATCAAGGCCACGGGTAAATGAGACAGAATGATTGTTCGAATGAAATTTCTGAATAAATTTATCACTTTCTTTAAAAATGCAATTGTTTTATCGGAATGTATTTTTTCGTTTTCATATTCTTTGAAAAATAAACATTTTCTTTTTCTTTTTCTTATCGTCTAACTTCTAACTTAGATATGTTTAAAAAAAACGCTTTCTTTTAATTGGCTTGAAAAAGTGAGTTCTTAAAAACATTTATTTTTTTATTCAACTCTTACTTTTTTCTATACATAATTATCTTATCAGGGTGAAGAATTAGGAAGAAAAAAGACGGTTATTTTGTGTATTACACTTTTATCAAAACTTAAACACGAAAGAAATTAAACAAAAATAATAAAAAAGATAGATTTTTTAATTTTATTTTTATTTGTTAAGGCTTGAATATTTTAGTAAAGTGTTAGAACAGAAAGGATTTTTGTATAATTTTTATTTATTTACTTAAAACTTAGAAAATTTTTAATTTAAATTATTCACATCTTGGTTGTTATTTTCATGTTTGGTCTGACCTGATCTTCAGTTGCATCTTTTTGAACTTGGAAACCTTTGAACTCTGGAACTTGTATGGAATTTCGAACGGAACTCTTTACTCAATTCACAATGGTAGATTGTTCTCATTCCATCAGCCATGACTGGTTGTGGCTGACAGAATGAGAACAATCTACCCCCATGGATTAAACAAAGGGTTCAGATAGAAATTCTGTAGATTCCCAAATTTGACAAGGATTTCCAAGTTAGAAAAGCTGCACCTGAACAAGGTTGAAGATTACATCGCCGAAACATGAATGAGAATAGTAGTCTGAATAATACAAATTAGACTCATTTAAATATTTTCAATGAAAAAAATGTAAAAGATTTTTTTTGGTTTTCATTATCATCATCATATTTGGTTTAACGCCTGTTTTACATGTTGGCATGTGTTGGACAGCTTTTAGAAATGAACTTCCAAGCTAAACAATCTTTAGCCAGGTCTTAATTTATTCCTCTTTATCTGAAGTCCATCCTTATCACTTTTCCCATGTTTTCCTTGGCCTTCCCCTGCCAACTAATCCTGCTACCTCAACTGTTCTAAATCTACTAACCCAATAACTTTCATCCATTCTTTCAATGTTGACTAAACCAATAAAGTTCTGCACACATCTCTCTATACTGTCCAGATCATGCAAATATAATTTTTATATCCGTGTTCTTAATCTCATTTCTTATGAATGCAGCCCACATTTATAAGAAATAAGTTTCAATTCGATTTTCATGTACTTCTCTGTTTGTTTCGGGGGAGCGGGTAAAATAAATTGGGTATTGCCTGGTGCAGTATCATAATGTATTTTCATTGTATATTTACATTGACAAAATAATTTTTTTTTTTTTTAAAATATCATCAAAAACTTGTTTTTAAATAATTGTCTCATAGTATTCATCATTCAACTGACAATTTCGGTAACTCTTACCTTGAGTGGCTTTTGATCTTGGTAGGTGCTGACTCCTCTATTTATATCAAGTTAGGTATGTGTATATGTTTATATATTTATATGTACAGGATTCACTCTTAGACTAATTAACCGATTGTTACGAATTTTGGAAGGCAGCTGCGAGGTTGTAATGTGGGCTATATTTAGTTTTATGCAAAGGGGTGAAAGCCTTTCGTGAAAATTCAGATACCTCTGATTTTTGTGAAATTTTAACATGTATTAGATCATTTAATAAATATTCATCAAATTTCAGGTTCTGTGGAGTATTTTAAAGAGTTTTAGGGGGCATATTATGGGCACACCATTTCATTTGAAAATTGAAATATTTCAGATTTGCATTGAATTTGATCCATACTTATTAAACACTAATTAAGCAAGATTCTCTGAATTTCAATTTTGTAAGACCCTTTAAGCTTAATCTTTAAATTTTAGACATTTCTAAACTAAAAATCATGTAATGGATTTTGATCAAAATTTGAATAAGGATTCTAGACATAATGTTTAGTAGCATTATATTATTAATCTTTATAAGGAAACGTAAAAGTGATGGAAAACGGTTCTGTTCAGGAATTGATTTTACCCGTCTTGGAACGTGTATTCTAGTTTAGTATTTTAAAAAAAGAAGATATTAAGTCAAATTCCATGTCAAATGGACAAAGGTCAGACCATGCAACAAGCCATTCTGATTGAAACTAAATATGTTAAGAATCTTCTTTTCAATTATCACTCTTTCAGATCAAACCTGTTTATTGTATATATATATATATATATTACTATTTCATGTATCCACATAAAATTTTATAAGGACATATAATTTTTTATGTATCAATTTTCAGTATTTACTTCAACAGTGCTCGATATGTAAGTAGAGCTAGGTAGTAAGCTATGAAAATATATTTATGGCAATTAAGCTACACAGAGGCTCCCGCATTTCATCCCCGGGGGGAATCTTCAGGCTATATATATATATATATATATATATATATATATATATAAGATATAAACAAAAACTTATAAATGGACTATTTTGTGGATTTAGTGTACCATGTAACTAAAATTTGTTTATAAGTGACATCAATTTTGAGTGGTTGATCCCTGAGCAAAACTAAGACAGATTTGAAATCAGCAGGTTCCTGCAACTGTTGGACTTAATCAAAATTAAAAAAAAAATGTAGCAAACTTTTATCTAAATGGATAATGTAGTAAATACAAGAAGTTAAAATATACAATTTCATAACCTAATCATTATTTAATTCATATTAAAAATATGTAAGGTTGAATATCTTATGAACAGATATAGCAGCGTTGTATTGAATAAGAATTATTGGGAATTATCATGCGCACAGAAGCAGTAACAGTATTTATTTTATAATTTATTGATTATGTTTTATTAGCGTTTGATCAAGAATACATTGACACCCATATTTATTTGAAGTGATACATGGTTAAATATATTTTGGTATCTATACTATTACTTTTACTATCTTTCAAGGTTAAATTCAAGGTAGGGGGTAGTATAGTATCTGTTTTCATGAGACCATCCTCTAAACATTATCTCCTACCGTGGGGGCCATCAGTGTAGTACATGTTTGTTAATCATATATACTAGCAAAATTATGCTACCAGAGAGAGCATATTTTTGCTAGTATATTTAATTGTGAGTAATTGTGTTTATTGCTCATCCTGATGTTGTATATTACTTGTGTTATTTTTCATGTACACAGGCAATGCTGGGTAGCCGAGTCAGTTTCAAATAATTGTTTTTAGAATTTATTATTATTTATAAAACATTCATTGATTGGTCATGGTGGTTGTGGTCCCTTGTTGCTTTATGGTCACATAGATTGGTCAGAGGTATACCCAATCACTGTTCCATTAAGGGTCATATGAGCCAGCCTATATAAACTCAAATGCCTCCTTTTCCATTTTTACTACATGTACATCTTGGCCTGTTCCGATGGATACTGCACTCCATAGACTGGTATTATCTTGGCCTTCGAGGCTTAATTTACGCCAGTCTATGGGTCTGTTCTGTGCAGTTCTAGGAGGTTCACCCTCCCAGGCTTCGCCTCTCCTCTTTGGGGAGGAGTAAGTTTATTGCTTACTGCCTGAGGCGCCCCTACCGGGGAATGTCGACGGGGCTGCCCAGGCAATTTTTAATGGCCAGAGTGCTCACTTCTCAGGCGCTGGCTTTTCAAACCCCACTTTCCTGACCCGACCTTGGGTCACATCTTACTTGTGGGAGTAAGATAAAATTGGCCTTGGGCCTAACTCCTGGAGAGAAGTAAATAAATACTTCATGTACATCACAAATATAATCTACATTTTACTGGTGGTTGTGGTCCCTTTAAAGGGCATGTAAAGCTATAAGCATTAGAATTTATAAGTTGGCTCACGTAACCAATAATTTGGTATAATGGCTAATCTACATGAACCTTAAAGGGACAAGAGACCACAACCACCAGTCACCTGTCGCTTGGGTTGTAATTCAGTCAATCATATAGTGATATCTATATCACAATTTTTTAATATTGTTTTTGACATTAGAGTGTGTGTGAAATATTAAATCTTTTATTTATTTTGCTCATTCTTTATAATTTATTTATAACACTTATTTTAAGGACTTAGTTAAGTATTCATAAAACTGGTTTGGTTCATAATATCGAATGTCACTTGATGGAAAACTGACTTCACTAGAGGTTGTTACAGCGAAAAAACTAGTTTACCCCCCCCCCACCCCCCCACCCAACGACCAGCTAAATTCAAGGAAAGATAACTTACCCCCCCCCCCTTCTCTCGAAAAACGGCCAGCTAAATTCAAATTAGGATAACTTATATGCATGAAATTCTGTATGTTGCATGCTCCACCTTCTGTCATACATGCATCAACCAAGTTACCATTCTCACTACAGAAAAGCCAAAGTTCATAATACCTTGTTTGCTGGTTGTTCTTCTTGTGCACACTTTTGATGTGATCGTCTCAGATAAAGGAAATACTTGTCCTGTAATTAAAGTTATATTATGCCTTTAAAAAGACTAAATTTGGCACAGATCTAATGGAAGAAAGGGAGCTGGGATCTTCATTTCCAAACCCCCCACCAGTGTAGGGGGGGAGGTCAAGGAGAGATTGAAATCATTAATTAGTTTTATCTTGTCAGCCCATTTCGTATATGCATCTGACACCCTTGCGTGATTCAAAACAGACCGCCTGCTTGCTATTCCCCTCTCTCTTTAAGCCGTGTAATGTAATTAGCAATACACATCGACGAGAAAACTGTTTGGATAATTACAGATTTCAGGGTAGTTCTATTAAAATAGTCATATCTTAAAAACTAAAGCACTTTAAGTGCTCAAAATACCATCATTTTGTTAGGAAATGAATATCCTTTCACGTGCATTCATGAATAATAATATACATAATATATTTTTAAGAGTTTTGAGCAAATAAAGTCAAAAACGCTATTTTCAGCAATTTACGTCACTTTATTTCCCCCCCCCCCCCCCTTCGTTTAAAACTCTCGTACCATGCCTCTGTGCGGAATTTCGTCCTGAAATTGGGAAACTAATCAGGAGAAACATCACTTTTAATGTTTGCTTGTGTACAAAGTAAATCGGCTCATTCATTTTTTTTTAAATTTTAAAAATAATCCTTCAACACGACGTTGGTTGAACATTTTGGAAAAATACATTTTCGTCGCCTAATTAGTAAGTAAATCAATCTTTTTACTTTTGTATGCATTAAAATTATAATTGTATATATGTGCTCTCTTTTGGTAGTAATAATATTTCATTACCTTATCCGAAAAAAAAAGAAGAAAGTTTTCTATTTATAGTTTGATAAACTGACTGTGGTAGTAGCAGTAATAGTTAGCAGCTATAAACACGAGGCGATTTTTGTTTATTTTCATTCTAGAACGAATTTTAAAAATTTGAAAATATGAATATAGAAAATGTTCTTACATTTTTCGTACCCAATTAGTAAATAAATTAATCTTTTATCTTTTTTTATGCATTAAAATTATAATTGTATGTTGTTTTATCTTTCCGTAGTAGTAATTTTAAATTAACTTATCCGAAAAAAATATTGTCCTTTTATTGAGCGAAAGTCAACAATGGCTGCTAGTATTGCTGATATAACAATCAATCAGCAGCAGCTAATATAACCTAGTCTTGTAAAGCTTTGTAAAATAAAACAAAAATACTTTTTGTGCTTAAAAAAGTTAATTCTATTTAGTTCTTTTATAAAAAATACTTCAAGAAATACTGGTTTTCACTCAACTTTCGAACTTCTAGTAGTAATGACTTTCTAGTCGCCAATTTAAAAAAATAAATAAAGATTCTACTTTTTTAGGCGATTACGTGTGAACACCCTTAAAGTCTTGGCGAAAAAAAGAAAAAACAAAACAACAAAAATAATTTAGAATTTAGAGTGGGGGATCAGTTTCGCATATAAATTTAATGTAAAATGATCTCCGATTTCCCGGCCATTCTTGCCTTTTAGTGAAATTCATAAAATAAATAATTACTCTACCACTAACTCTAGGTACGACTAACAAGCCCACCTCCTAAAAATGCCTTCTTGAAATGTATCCTACCATCAACCTTAAATATGAGTGGCAAGCCACCCCCTAAAAAACTCCCTTAACCCTAACACTAAGTACGAATGGCAACCTCCATCTAAAACAAAACCCCTTCCTTAACCTTATCACTAACTCTAAGTCCGAGTGGCAAGCCCATATCCTACAAAAAAGCCCATTAAAACCACACATAATCGTCTAAAAAAAAAAAAAAAAAAAAAAAAAGCAGACGCCCATAAAAAAAAACGCACAGGATTTATTTCCCATAGAAAAAAATTGACTAATGCCCTAAAACGCTAGAATGGCCCGGAAATGGTGAATTATTCTACATTAAATATATGTGAAACTAATCTCCCACTCGAAAGTCTAAATTAATTGTTTTTTTTTCTTCCTGCTAAGTTTTCAGGGTGTACACACTTAATTGCCCTAGCCCTACCACTAACCTGAAGTTCAAGTGGTAAGCCCCCCTCCTCCCACAAAGACTCTCATAATCGTCTAAAAAAAAACAAAAGAAAAAAAAAAACAATAAAAACGCACAGGATTTATCTCCCATAGAAAAAATAATGGGGGATTATTTTATATTTAATTTATGTGAAACTGATCCCCACTCTAAATTCTAAAATAATTGTTTTTGTTTCTTTCTTTCTGCCAAGTTTTTCAGGGTGTTAACATGTAATTGCCTAAATAAAAAAAGTAGAATCTCATATTTTGGGGAGGTAAGCGGAAGGTGTTAATCTACAATAATGACAAAGAAATTTTGCAGTATATTCATTTTTAAACGATCCTAGTATTAGATTTTAGTTTCTTGTACATAAAATGTATTACAATTCAACTTTGAGTTTTCTAACTTCTTTTTTTTAATGGATATATGGTATTTTTAAGGTATTGCAGCATATTTATGTGCACTTAGTGCAGATTACTTGGAAACCATTAATTTCTGGAGATTTTTAGTGGCACATTCTTATATCTTGTACAAAAATACATTTATATGATAAATTTGATTGCTTAATCTTTTGTTTTAACAAAGATATAACATTTTTACTGAAAAATTAGTGTAAAAAATGTGACGAAACGCATATGGTCTTAAAGAGGGGAAAATATCCAATTGTGCGAGGCACAAAAATAGTCATAACTTCCTTATTTTTAGTCAGATTTTAAAAATTTATAAAGATTCTTTCTTAGATCATCAAGCTCTTTCTATATATGCCATTATTGAGATATTTTAAGCAATTTAAATTTTTTCATGTGTATTGCTAATGTAATATCTGTTTTTAATATTTCCCCACACTGAGTCACCATTCAACTCGAGTTCAGCATGTTGACCTCTTAGCTGTCACATTTCCTTTTATTCTCAACTGACTAAATTCTATACAAGATGATCTACCCGTCCAATATTTGACATGCATAATTTAAAAATTCAACCAGTTAATTCAATTGTTGTAAATAGTTTTTTATTTAAAAAAAAAAGGTGCTTGGATAATATTTTAGGAGATACTGGCACCATCATTATTCAGTTTAATGTTTGTTTTACATGCTACAATGTGTTGGACAGCAGATATGGTAAACATAAACAAAATGTATAGACTGTTTGCAAATGAGAAAGGTTATTACATAGGTACTATTTCGACTGTCACGAGTAATAAGATTCTTAGTTATCAAGTGGTTAAGACTTAAAGTGGTTCCTATTATTTTAGGCACAGGTTAATTCAATCATTTTTCTCTTTGGATTTTTCTATATTCCAGCTCCGTAGATTGTCATCCGTGGGCAGCTGTTTTGCTGTATCACAACTTTTCAGTGTGGTTAGATGCCGATATTCCAAATCCGACTGCTTGATCACTTTAAAACTATGATCAACAGTTGGTCATTTTAAAATCATAAAACTCTTTTATATTTTGTTTACTTGAATTTTAGGAGTCTTTCTTTTCTCCAATCTATCGACAAGTTAAAAACAAATTTTCTATATTTTGCATGTGTATATTAATTATACTTATACAGGATAATCATGTTGAAACACTGATTCTTGTCAGATTACTGATGTTAAGCAGTGTTGAACCTGGCCGATATCAAATGGTTGAGCATTTGGGAATACCAGGCGCTGTATTTAAGAGGATGGCAAAACCTCCCTGCAAAAAATGTTCAACCCTGAAGATGCCTTGACACAGCGGAACAACCACCCGTTGGGCAGAAGTTTTGTTCTTAATCTTGTGGTGAAACTCTCTGGAAAGAGTATGCAATTCATTTTATTTATTTATTTTTTTATTGCTTTTGTTTTTCATTTTCTTGTTATATTTATCGAGTTATATATTTAATACAAGCAATTATTTATGAAGATCAGACTTCTATAGTTATGGACGGCCAGATAACTTAAATATTTTCTCCTGACCACAAGCCCAGTCTATTAAGACTAAACTAGAAGTGACTGTAGGGGAATATAACATGTAGAGTTAAATAAGTGATGTTAAGACATCTTTATCCAGTACTGCGCGTGTCCCAGACTCTGGGGTGGTCAAAACTAGGCAACATTGAACACCTGCTATCCATACAGTCTGGTCCAAAGGGTTGACATCAGCAAGGTTGCATGCGGTTATATCGTCCTTATGCATTCGAACAATACCTTCCGTCTACCATGCTCTCTAGTAACCAGGATACCCAAATACGTTATGGAGTTGATGCAAGAAGTGGAATGCTATACATAGCCAACCCATTTGAGATGCCGATCATGTAAGTAATCCGTAATCTCACCAATACAAAGTTTCTGATAAAGCACAATTGATGGGATCTTTTCTTACAGTTTGGAGCTGCACATCCACCTCATCATAGCACTATCACTGAAGTCATTGCAGATCAGAAGTGTTTGGAGCTAATATCTCACTACTGTGCAACATGACAGAGCGAACACGGGTTGAAAAAACGGATCTTAAAGGAAATATGCCTAGCTATAAGTATTTGCAGCAGCGTTTTGAGCCTTCTTCATTCAACACAACAGCGAGCAACCACCAACAGCATTCAACATGTCATTCAAGTAATAGAAGGTGTCTTCGATATAAAATTGGGTGCCATCTACATCTATATGAGTCTCGGTTTGACCCTTGATTGGTCGGGCAGCGCCCTGACATCTGCAACAGACATAACATAGGTCAACCCCCAGCTTCCCAATAAGATCACTACACTTCTTGTGGACCCATAGTTTGCACTGGGAGCACTCAATGGAGTTTGCATGCACGCCTCTGCAACAGGCAACACGGGGAAACTTGTCTGGATCTTGCAGGAGGTACTACACCAGAAATTAGAAACTTTGTCGTCTTCATGTTGACTCAAAGATCTTTGCTCTCCATTCCAGTTTTCAAGACATGCATTAGATAGTTTTTTTTCTGTTTTTCTAAGAAGCCAAAATAATGAAGTGAAAAACTGAAAAGGAAGGAGTGAAAAAGACTAGTATTGGACATTGATAGTATATATGCATGTCATTGTCACTTGATTTAGTATTCTTAGACTGGAATAGTATTTAGGAGAGCTGGAGAAATGTAATAGATTGTAGATTATTAGTAGATACCTCTGTACCAGAAATGAATGAGGATCTCTATATACATCAGCCCTGAACCTTGTATTACAATTTTTATTATTTTTAATTTTTATAAGAAAAATAAGACTGCAATATTATTGTAAAAGCTCTAATAAAAAATGAATACTATCATTGGATTCCGCACAAAATTTGACTTGGAAAGTTATTTGATCTTTGTATAGGTCTTTCTTTCAAATTGCATCTTCGAACAGACAAACACCACAGATATAGCTATATGATATTAGGGCCTTCTTTTCTGTATTCTATTTCTTCTGTATCTTATCCAGCTAGATTTTTTCATCCAGATTTGACAGATTGTGCGTTGAAGTCTTTGTTTCTTTTTAAACATGTAGTCACTTGTCAATGATCATTTATTTTTTTATTTTTTTTCGTGTGAGATCATTGCTTGTTCTGAGGCTGAGCTCGCAGAAAAATGCTTGATCAATTGGCGTGGATTTTAGAAGTTAAGCAAAGCATTCAATCGATTTATTAGGTTAGACACAAAGTCAGGTGTAGTTTTGAATATTCAGAGCACTAGGTTAAGCACATTCTGGCCTACAAAAAATTCCTGGACAGTCCCATTGGCATTCCCCGGTAGGGGCGCCTCAGATGATTAACAATAAACTATTGTTGCTTTTCTTAATTTTGGTATGTGGGGGGAAAATGCTTGATCACCATCCTTTGTGGATTTTCGAAACTAGTTGTGTGGAATATTTTTACGATTGGTCTTTAATGTTTAAATTCTGACTGTTCAAATATGGAACTTTCTCAAAGAATGAGTTTTGGTGCGAAACAATGTTATTGGTTTAATTGTGCGTGGGCGTTCTGCTTCACGCATGCATAGTCATCGTTTGGAGAAGTTGGGAGTGTTAACTTCTTTTGAATTATATGGAGGGATAACTCTTGTACACCAACAGGCGTTTTGGCTAGGATCAAAGTCTAGTATCTGTTTTGTCTTCAATCTGAGGAGAATATATCCTCCTAGACGCAGGCCTTTTTAAAATTTTTGTTTCTAGTCCATAGTGCCCCTTTTTAGGGAACTGAATTTTCCACATGAAAAACTGACCTTGTGTCTAACTTTACCTTTGTAGAGAGGTAAGTAAATAGTAGACAAATAATTGCGAAAGTTGAGCCTATTTCTCGCACTAACGTCTAGGTCAAAACGCTCTATTTCAAGCTAATTCAACTTTTTATTTACCTCCCCAGGAGGTTAGGCACAAGGCCAGGTTTATCTTACTCCCACAAGGTAAGATGTGACCCAAGCTCGGGTCGGGAAAGTGGGACTTGAAAAGCCAGCGCCCGAGAAGGTGAGCACTCTGGCTATTAAAAATTGCCTGGGCAGCCCCGTCGGCATTCCCCGGTAGGGGCGCCTCAGGCAGTAAGCAATAAACTTACTCCTCCCCAAAGAGGGGAGGCAAAGCCTGGGAGGGTGAACCTCCTAGAACTGCACAGGACAGTACCTCAGACCGGCGGAATCAAGGCCCGAAGGCCAAGACAACACCGGTCTACAAAGTGAGCATCCATCAGAACAGATACTACACTCTGATCTTAGCCAAAAGGCCAAGGAGGATTTTTTGTTGAAGTGAATTCAACTTTACACAATAGACATGCCATCTTTTTTTATATACTGCTTATGTGATATCAGTCACAAGATTAACTAATTTGCATATTGGTTTTGAAAAAAAACACTTCTATTAATTATTTGTTTTTGAATGCTCTTGAAACAAATATTTTTAAATTGACTTGAGAGAAAGAGTGATAAAGACCTGACCAGAGATAGGTTTGGAAGTTAATTTCTTAAAGCTGTCCAACATATGTCAGCATGTAAAATGGACATTAAAACGATGATGATGACAATGATGATTGTAATTCAATGATTGTTTTGATTTTAATATAGTTCTGTTTTGCAATATTGTTTTATTTCCTGAACAAATTTTTAGTTTTTGTGTTCAAATGTTCCTTTCTGTAGAGGGCCCAACTTGATTTTCAACAGTTCAAATCTAATTTTTGTAGTTGCTACTTTTTTGGGAAAAGGAATTATTCCTGAGCTATCAATCTGATGTCCTAAAAAGTTCAGTGATTTTTCGCCAAATTTGCATATACGGCGTAATCACGTTGACACACCGATTCTCGTTAGATCATCGAAGTTAAGCAACATTTAGCTTGGTCAGTACCAAATGGGAATACCAGGCACTGTATGTAGGAGTACGTCGACAGCTCCCTGCAAGAACTGCAAAAACCTAACGTTGTCATCTCCCCTAACCGGGATATACATGTGACTGGGGGCCGCTTGTGAATTATCAAATATTCCCATTCAACCTTTCCAGGGTGAATGCCGTACCAGGCACAGGTAGGAATTTGCATTTCATATGGTTTATTTTTAAATCATAAAAATCCAATCATCTTAGCACTTCTTTGATGTGGTCTAAATGTTCGCTTGGTGAGTTACTGGCAATTAGAAGATTGTCACTGTACGGGAAAACGAAGGGCAATCTTTGCAATACCTTGTCAATAAATCTTTGAAAAGCTTGTGCTGCATTTTTTTCGCAAAACAACAAACTGAGTACAAATTACTGTTTTAGGTATGTCTTCTTCAGAGATGGGTGTCTGGTGATAAGCTCTGATGAGATCTATTCTTAGTGATGACAAGAAATCATGGATATGCGGTATTGGGTATCTGTTGGGTGTTGTAACCGAGTTTAGTATGCGACAGCCTCTGGTCATTTCCACATTTTTGGGGGACCATGTGTAACAGTGATGACCATGCGCTGTTAGACGGTTGTGTGATACTCACATCAAGCATGTTCTGAAATTCCGCTTTTGCTATTTTAGTTTTTTGGGGGGCTCATTCGTGTGCTGCTTGTCATGATATGATGTTTCACTTGATGCTTAATTTCGTCCATGTGAGAGTTTAGTTAGTCCAGGAAATTCCTTAATTAAGTCTGTGTATTGTGGCATCGTAGCTAATACCAAATGTCTGAATGCTGGAAATCTTTCCTTTCTCTGAAAGATGAGTTTGTTTGTCTGTTGGACACTGTTCCGTCAGAGTGTTTCTTCCATCTTGTGGTCACCATTGTAGAGGAAAAGTATTATCAAATAAAAACGACAAAGGCATTTCATACAAATTAAAATTCAAAATTTATTTATGAAACTCAGTTTGATAAACCAAGTATGGTAATGTCTGAGAAGGGACGAGAAAAAATCCTGCTGGTCATCGTGGAGTTCTTGAGGGAAGATAATGTTCACCCATAGTAGAAGCAGTCACCAGTGTTGTGGTTTCTGGCTCCTGCTACTGCTTCAGTTCTTGTTTTTGCTATTGTTTTTCATTTGCTGATGCTGATGCTTTTTTGGGGGGTCGTAATGGAGTCCACACATTGTCAACAGACCAATTATATTTATAAAAAAATAAGATATATGAAATTATTATAAAGTTTTCTCTTGGAAAGTTACTTGAAATGTTTGATTCGGGAATTCAAAATTTATTTGAAATAAATAATTGAAAGCAACAAACTGCAAAACAAATCATTAGTTTTTTTTTTTTCTTCAAATGTCATTATTTTATATTTCCTTTTCGTTAATTTTGTGTATATGTTAAATGTACTAATTTGTATGCTATTAAATTCGATTGTTTAATAACTAATGTTTTTAGGATAGCTTTCTTTCTGTTTCCTGCCCCATCTCTCTCAATTTCCCTCCTTCCCGCCGCCCCATCTCTCTCAATTTCCCTCCTTCCCGCCGCCCCATCTCTCTCAATTTCCCTCCTTCCCACCGCCCCATCTCTCTTTTCTTCCCCCTCTTTTCCACGGCCCTTTGTCCTTCTTTATCCTTTCTTCCCACAGCCTCTTTTTTTCTTCTTTCTCCCTCTTTTAACCTTTTTGAAACATTTTTCTGATTTCTATCTGAATTAATATTTTAGGAACATCTTGCATGCAACCCTTAAGAGTGTTCATATTTGTAAGTATTTTATTGAAATAAAATTAGCAATTTAAGTTCAAACATTTTTTGCTTTAGCTTATTTTCTTTAATTTAAAAAATTGCATTCATTAATATTTAAAAAAATTTTTGTTTGCTTTCTTCTCTTTCACTCTCTCTCCTAACATTTTTCTTTTATTAGTTTTATTTATTCTATCAATTTTCACATTGTATTATTTCTTTTCCTTAACTGTTTTATTTTAACTTGGTAAAAGTATTTTTCAGCTGTAAGCTTTTGTTTGCTTTCTTTCCTTTGCTTGCAACTCTCTTCTGTCTCTTTGATTCTTTACAATGAATGTCAATTAATATTTTTCAATTTTCGTTTGAATATTACAAAAAAAAAAAAATGTTAATCTAAAAATTATTTTGTTATCTTTTTGTTTCTCATCTGGTAAAATCTAACAAAGAAAAATTAATTTGTACACAATTGAGTTTTTGTTTTTCTCCAAATTCAATTTAGAAAACCACAATATTGTTAAGAATATTTTAATGCAAAGTAATATTAAAACATGTTAAGAATAAGTAATGCTTCTTTACAATTTATTTGTTTGTCATGTTTTTTATGGGCATCTCCCTTTTCAATTATCTTCTAATTCAACCCTTAAAAACATTACAGAGAACATGTACACTATTAATAGAATACAGATGAAATTCTGTCAAAATATTTCATCCAATAGTTCCCAAAAGTACCTTAATTCTTTTATTTTTTATTATCTCTAAATTCATCTAAACACATCTGAAAATGTTCTATGCATGTTCCAAAAATATATTACTCCATTAGCATTTTCACCACCAACGCTCGGATCTTTACTTTACCCTAATTGAAATGAATGGCTCTTTCCTTTAGGAAGCACCCTGCTTTGATAAGCTTCTCGAACTGACCTTAACTCCAAACCTAAACTGGAATACTTACATCAAATCTGTTGCTAAGGTCACTGGAAAAATGATTGGATCATTCTACCTCCTGACGCAATCCTCTACCTGGATAAGAGTCAAATACATGTTAAGATGGAGTACTGTTGCCACATCTGGGGAGATGCTGCTCAAAGCACCATTTCTTGCCTTGACAAAATACAAAACCGATTTTGAAATCTAGTGGGGGATGTCCTCTTCTCTTCCCTACAGCCTCTTTCTCATGGAAGAGATGTTGTTTCACTGTCCAAATTAATCAACCCTTGCACATATACTTGTTTCGGCTTGCACCTTTCAGGTTGAGCTAGCCCTTTGATCTGCACTGTCACAGATGAATCCTGCCCATTGCGTCCAGTTGTGCATCAGGTCCACAGATAAGCCACTTCTTTCATCGACGTACACCGTAGACTTGAAGATCAATGAGGGAAGTGAGATCGACCTTGACTGTGTCTAACTAGAATACACATGAAAAAAATTTAAATTGCTTAAAATATCACAATAATGGCATATATAGAAAGAGCGCGATGATCTAAGAAAGAATCTTTTAAAATTTTTATAATCTGACTAAAAATAAAGAAGTTATGACTATTTTTGTGCCTCGCACAATTGGATATTTTCCCCTCTTTAAGACCATATGCGTTTCGTCACATTTTTTACACTAATTTTTTAGTAAAATGTTATATCTTTGTTAAAACACAAGATTAAGCAATGAAATTTACCATATAAGTGTATTTTTGTACAAGGAATAAGAATGTGCCACTGAAAATCTCCAGAAATTAATGGTTTCCAAGTAATCTGCACTAAGTGCACATAAATATGCTGCAATACCTTAAAACTACCATGTATCCATTAAAAGAAAGAAGTTAGAAAACTCAAAGTTGAATTGTAATACATTTTATGTACAAGAAACTAAAATCTAATATTAGGACTGTTTAAAAATGAATATATTGCAAGATTTCTTTAGCATTATTGTAGATTAACACCTTCCGCTAACTCACCCCCTTGCCTCCCCAAAATATGAGATTCTACTTTTTTTTATTTAGGCAATTACATGTTAACACCCTGAAAAACTTGGCAGAAAGAAACAAAAACAATTATTTTAGAATTTAGAGTGGAGATCAGTTTCACATGAATTGAATATAAATTAATCCCCCATTTCAAGGCCATTCTAGCGTTTTAGGACAGTTAATTATTTTTTCTATGGGAGATAAATCCTGTGCGTTTTTCTTTTTTTGTTGGTTTGTTTTTTTTTAGTTTTTTTTTTTTAGACGATTATGAGGGTCTTTGTGGGAGGAGGGGGGCTTACACGAACTTCAGGTTATGTGAACACCCTGAAAACTTAGCAGAAAGAAAGAAAAAAAACAATTAATTTAGAATTTAGAGTGGGAGATTAGTTTCACATATATTTAATGTAGAATAATTCACCATTTCCGGGCCATTCTAACGTTTTAGGGCATTAACCAATTTTTTTCTATGGAAAATAAATTGTGTGCGTTTTTTTATGGGTGTCTGTCTTTTAAATTATTTTATTTTTTTTTTAGACGGTTATGTATGGTTTTAATGGGCTTTTTGTGGGATTAGGGCTTGCCACTCGGACTTAGCGTTAGTGATAAGGTTACGGAAGGGGTTTTGTTTTAGATGGAGGTTGCCATTCGTACTTAGTGTTAGGGTTAAGGGAGTTTTTTAGGGGGTGGCTTGCCACTCATATTTAAGGTTGATGGTAGGATACATTTCAAGAAGGCATTTTTAGGAGGTGGGCTTGTTAGTCGTACCTAGAGTTAGTGGTAGAGTAATTATTTATTTTATGAATTTCACTAAAAGGCAAGAATGGCCGGGAAATCGGAGATCATTTTACATTAAATTTATATGCGAAACTGATCCCCCACTCTAAATTCTAAATTATTTTTGTTGTTTTGTTTTTTCGCCAAGACTTTAAGGGTGTTCACACGTAATCGCCTAAAAAAGTAGAATCTTAATTTTTTTTTAAATTGGCGACTAGAAAGTCGAAAGTTGAGTGAAAA
>CAUVYP010000056.1:7500-50000 GCA_963556195.1 Sepiola atlantica | reverse complement strand
AGATAAGCCAGCACTCGAGAGGTGAGCACTCTGGCCATTTAAAAATTGCCTGGGCAGCCCCGTCGGCATTCCCCGACAGTAAGCAATAAACTAACTCCTCCCCAAAAAGGGGAGGCAAAGCCTGGGAGCGTCACCTCCTAGAACTGCACAGGACCGGCATAAATCCAGACCCAAAGGCCCGGACAATACCAGTTTATTAGGCGGGGTAAAACCCCTGGTTGAATCCCCTGGGAGGTTGTGCCCATATTATGCTCTCTAAAAACCCTTTAAAACACTCAAAAAAAAAAAACTGATATTTGGGGAATATTTATTAATTAATGGTTAATACCTATTGTTAAAATGTCATCAAAATCTAAGATATCTGAATTCTCATGAAGGGCTTTCACTTTTTTTGGCTTCCTTTGCTTTTATGCAAAATTAAACTAAATATAGCCCATATTACGAACACTTACGCCTAGCAGCTGTGTTCAAAAATTCATAATGATTGGTTAATTGTTTACGAGTGAATTCTGTACATACAAATATATAAACATACACATACCTAACTTTATATAGAGATATAACTCAAAATTTAATGTAGAGCAATTATTTCTCTTAAATTTCTTATATCTTGCTTATTTTAAAAGTTTTTTTTGGGTACGGGGAAGATCCCCATAACTGTAAAGTTCACAAAAAAAAAAAATAATGTAACCACCATGTTGCCTAGAATATACATTCCATAATGATCAGTTCATTAGTTTAGGAGCCAATCATGTACAAAGAAATATATAAACATATACCTAACTTTTAGAAATTTTAAGTCTGTAATATTCGGATTTAGTTAGTTAGTCACTAATCTAATAGTAGCAATACACATAAAAAAATTTAAATTGCTTAAAATATCTCAATCATGGCATATATAGAAAGAGCTCGATGATCTAAGAAAGAATCTTTTAAAAAATTTTAAATCTGACTAAAAATAAGGAAGTTATGACTATTTTTGTGCCTCGCACAATTGGATATTTTCCCCTCTTTAAGACCATATGCGTTTCGTCACATTTTTTACACTAATTTTTTAGTAAAAATGTTATATCTTTGTTAAAACACAAGATTAAGCAATGAAATTTACCATATAAATGTATTTTTGTACAAGGAATCAGAATGTGCCACTGAAAATCTCCAGAAATTAATGGTTTCCAAGTAATCTGCAGTAAATGCACATAAATATGCTGCAATACCTTAAAAATACCATGTATCCATTAAAAGAAAGAAGTTAGAAAACTCAAAATTGAATTGTAATACATTTTATGTACAAGAAACTAAAATCTAATACTAGGACTGTTTAAAAATGAATATATTCCAAGATTTCTTTGGCATTATTGTCGATTAACACCTTCCGCTAGCTCACCCCCTTGCCTCCCCAAAATATGAGATTCTACTTTTTTTATTTAGGCAATTACATGTTAACACCCTGAAAAACTTGGCAGAAAGAAAGAAACAAAAACAATTATTTTAGAATTTACAGTGGAGATCAGTTTCACATCGATTGAATATAAATTAATCCCCCATTTCAAGGCCATTCTAGCGTTTTAGGACAGTTAATTATTTTTTCTATGGGAGATAAATTCTGTGCGTTTTTCTTGTTTTGTTTGTTCTTTCTTTTTTTTTAGACGATTATGAGGGTCTTTGTGGGAGGAGGGGGGGGGGCTTACCACTTGAACTTCAGATTATGTGGATACCCTGAAAACTTAGCAGAAAGAAAGAAAAAAACAATTAATTTAGAATTTAGAGTTTCACATATATTTAATGTAGAATAATTCACCATTTCCGGGCCATTCTAGCGTTTTAGGGCATTAACCAATTTTTTTCTATGGGAAATAAATCCTGTGCGTTTTTTTTATGGGTGTCTGTTTTTTTAATTTATTAATTATTTTTTTTAGACGATTATGTGTGGTTTTAATGGGCTTTTTGTAGCATTAGGGCTTGCCACTCGGACTTAGGGTTAGTGATAAGGTTAAGGAAGGGGTTTTGTTTTAGATGGAGGTTGCCATTCTGACTTAGTGTTAGGGTTAAGGGAGTTTTTTAGGGGGTGGCTTGCCACTCATATTTAAGGTTAATGGTACGATACATTTCAAGAAGGCATTTTTAGGAAGTGGGCTTGTTAGTCGTACCTAGAGTTAGTGGTAGAGTAATTATTTATTTTATGAATTTCACTAAAAGGCAAGAATGGCCGGGAAATTGGAGATCATTTTACATTAAATTTATATGCGAAACTGATCCCCCATTCTAAATTCTAACTTATTGTTATTTTTTTTTTCGCCAAGACTAAGGGTGTTCACACGTAATCGTCTAAAAAAGTAGAATCTTTTTTTTTTTTTAAATTGGCGACTAGAAAGTCATTACTACTAGAAGTTCGAAAGTTGAGTGAAAACTAGTATTTCTTGAAGTATTTTTTTTATAAAAGACCCAAATAGGATTAACTTTTTTAAGCACAAAAAGTATTTTTATCTTACTTTTAAAAGAAGTTTATAAACGAATTTTACAAAGCTTTACAAGACTAGCTGCTGCTGATTGATTGTTATATCAGCAATATTAGCAGCCATTGTTGACTTTCGCTCAAAAAAAGGACAATATTTTTTCGGATAAGGTAATTAAAAATTACTATTACCGAAAGACAAAACAACGTACAATTATAATTTTAATGTATAAAAAAAGATGAAAGATTAATTTATTTACTAGTTGGGGTACGAAAAATGTAACAACATTTTCTGTATTCATATTTTCAAATTTTTAAAATTCGTTCTAGAATGAAAATAAACAAAAATCGCCTCGTGTTTATAGCTGCTATTACTGCAGCTACTATAGTCAGTTTTTCAAACTATAAATAGAAAACTTTTTTTTTTTCGTATAGGGTAATGAATTATTATTACTATCAAAAGAGAACACATATATACAATTATAATTTTAATGCATAAAAAAGTAAAAAGATTGATTTACTAACTAGTTGGGCGACAGAAATGTATTTTTCGAAAATGTTCAACCGACGCCGTGTTGAAGTCTTATTTTTAAAATTTCAAAAAAATGAATGAGCCGAATTACTTCGTACACCGACAAACATTAAAAGTGATGCTTTCCCTGATTGGTTTCCAAATTTCAGGACGAAATTCCGCACATATGCATGGTACGAGACTTTTAAACGGGGTAAAAAAAAAAGTGACGTAAATTGCTGAAAATAGCGTTTAAATTTTTTTGCCTTTATTTGCTCAAAACTCTTAAAAATATATAATGTATATTATTATTCATGAATGCACCTGAAAGGATATTCATTTCCTAACAAAATGATGGTATTTTGAGCACTTAAAGTGCTTTAGTTTTTAAGATATGACTATTTTAATAGAACTACTCTGAAATCTGTGATTATCCAAACAGTTTTCTCGTCGATGTGTATTGCTACTAATAGGTCCCTCATTATCCACCAAGCCCCAGCCCCTGTCCCATCGCCGCAATGTTGCATCCCTGTGCTTGTTTTACAAGTACTTCAATGGAATGTGTTCCGATGAACTTGCTGCTCTGGTACCCCCTTGACATAAATATACTCGACCAACTCGATAATCAGTTAAATCCCATCCATTGACTGTGGAGCTTTCTACTCTAATACCTTCTTTCCTTGAGCTGCCGGACTTTGGAACTCACTCCCGTCTCCCCTGACTGTACTGACATTCAGAAATTTAAATGTAATGTAAACAAACATCTTGCTGCACAACTCTTCACTTAGGATGCCCCTTACGTCTCAGTGGCAATATGTCTTGTCTGGGGTGAATTCAAGTTAAAAATATTTTTTTTAAAATATTCCTGGGATTGAAGCCCCTTGGAAGTTGTATATTAGTGTGAGTATAATACCGCTGTGATTCAAGTCAATAAATTTGGCAAAAAATAAAACAAGCAGGCTTCAGTTTTGGGAAAAGGTAATAGAAATGGGAAATGGTGATAGAAATTTACACAGAAGAGGATATAGTAGCCAAGCACCTGTTCAATTTTGCCTTGAATTGCTGCATTGTTGGCACACTTCCTGCATCTGGAAGTCCATTCCAAGGTCTCCTTCCGTTCAACCGAAACAGTTTTTGGTAATGCCTGCGTAGACCTCTTTCTGGTGCAGGAGTGAATAATAGGTACCGAGGGAGATCGTAATAGCCATTGAGAGGATTCCTATCTTATTAAAGCTACGACTGAAACAAGTCCCGGATATGTAGCCATTATATGTTTGTATAAATAAAACTTTTTATTATAAATAAATACTAGTATATAACACAGAAATTCTCTGGATTTTTTACCCTGTCGATTAACTTAACTTAGATTACTATATATATATATATATATATATATATATATATATATATATATATATACCTGATGAAAATATGGAAATAATATTCCAATGTGATGGAAAATTCTTGAAATAGACGATACATAATTTTGGTTTTTCCTTTTTCATATATATAGATATATATATATAGTAATACAGGTAGGGTAAAAATCCACAGGGTAGAAATCCAAAGGGAATCAAACCGGGCTTATAAAAAAGTGCTCAATAAGAATATAGAGCTGTATTATGAATGATTTTTTATTCAAACATGTACATAGTCTTCTACACTGGCATGTTGATGTTATCGATCTTTAGCTATCAAGAGCTAAGGTCTCATCAGGCAGAGGGTTTTTTTGTGATCCAAGCCTTTCGGTGAAGTCCAGGAAGAATAGAGCCAAGCAAAAGAAGAAAGAGGAATAATAGTCATGTGACCAATTTATTTAAAAAATTGGCCGTTGAAAATGTTTAATTTTACAATAATTCATATTTGTATTCTCTTTCTCTTTTTCTTTTCCTTCCTCTTTTTTCCTTTGTCTCCCCCCCCCTCCTGCCCCAGCTTAGAATTGAATACAAATATGAATTATTGTAAAATTAAACATTTTCAACGGCCAATTTAAAAAAAAACTTGATCACATGACTATTATTCCTCCTTCTTTTGCTTGGATCACAAAAAAAACCCTCTGCCTGATGAGACCTCAGCTCTTGATAGCTGTAGATCGATAACATCGACATACCAGCGTAGCAGACTCTGTACATGTTTGAATAAAAAATCATTCATATATATATATATATATGTGTGTGTGTGTGTGTATCTAAAAATTTTCCAAAGATCAAATCAAAAATTTATAAACAATGAAATGTAAGCAATTATGATTGTTCATAATTGCTTACATTATCTTGAGACTAAACAAAATATCTCAATCTTTAAAAACTTCATTTAAGGTGAAGTTAAAACTTCTTTTCATTTTTTTTTAAATTTTTAAATTTTTTTTTAATTCAGACAACTTGGAATTTTGTTCACACATATTTCAAATTTTGATTTCTAAATATAAAAGTTCAACAAAAATAAACATACGTCAACAGAACCAAAAGATGAAGAGAAAAAAAAAATAAAAAGTCATTTTTGTTTGGTATTTTTAGAATACCTACCTTTGAGAATTTAAAAACAAAAAGAATATTAGAATCCAAATGCAAAAGCTATCTTTGAAATTCAGCAAATTAAGACATTTTTTTAAAAATATATTCTTAGCTGTTGATCGAGGTTTTTTTTTTGTTTGTTTTTTAAGCCAATGCATAAAATCCAACAATGTAGATTTCAAAATGAATTTACAGAAACGTCTTATGGCTTCCAAGAAAATTCATTTGAAGGTAGATTCTACAGAAAGATTAGAAAATTGCATTGTTCTTGAATGATTATTATTATTATTATTTTTTCCTAGTGCGGTTGTGGAGTTAATGTTTCAAAAATAAAATTATTCCATTTAGAAATGAGAAATGTTTGTTTTTTCATCTTTGAAAATATTTTAGACTCTTTGTTACAATTCTGAATATATCTTCATGTTTATGAGTTTAGATGATCCACTGGATTATTTGAGATAACAAAAAAATAAAAATAAACAGTTAAAGGTCAACAAATGTTAAAAATTTGGGGAGCCATTTTTGATTTTTAACCAATTTTTTTTCATTTATCTTTTCCTTTGGTTTGTTGGGAAGGCAGAGTTGATTTCAAAACATTTCTTTTTTTTTCTATGTGAAGAGAGACAGAAAGTCACTCAAGTGTTTCCCTATGTCAGATGGGATCATTTGAGTTTTGGCCATCAGGAATTTCAGTTTTCTGCTTCTGAAAAAATGAAATAAATAATAATTCATCAGACAAGTTTTTGTCTTTAATTTAAAAATACAAATGTCATAAGTAAAGTAACATCTTGTAACTGAAAAAGAAAACAAATGTTGAATTTTCTTAAATAAGTTTTTTATTTTTATAGGAAGAGAGATATAAGATTAATTTCCAAACTATCTTTGAATCGGTACAATTTTATTTTATATATATACATATATATCTTTGTCAGATCAGTGGGAGAGAACACCAGCAGAGTGCTCGATTATTAAGAATAGTTAAAAAATAAAAGCATAATATATATTTATATATGTATTACACAAGATCAGAACAACATTGGTATTGTCGGTTTGGGATCCGAAAAAGGGGAACATCACGTGATCGTCGTTTGTGTGGACTCTCCCTATGGTCTGTTGGGGGTCCACAGAGGACGGTCATGTGCCATTCCCCTTTGTCAGATTCAAAGCCAACGGTATCAGTGTTGTTCTGATCTTCTGTAATACATACATATATATATATATATATATATGCATACTTATGAGTACCCAATTATCAAGGCTAAAAGCCACTCAAGAACAATGAGATGAATAGATTGTCAGTTGAATGATGAAGAATAGTCATGGCGAGAAATGGTATGAGAATGATATGATATGGATGAGTAATGTGAGTGTTTTGTTTTGTTAACGGCATATAAACCCTTTTGGGTTATTTAATGCAGACTCCATTTATTTTGGTAAAAGGATTTTATGCTTGAGGTCCATATTTTTAAACATTTAACAGCTTCTATCTTGTATATAGATCATTTGCAGATAAATTTCTTTTATTCTTTCATGAGTAAACAGTCTGCAATTGATTATTTTTTTCCCATAGGGCAGTTTGGTTTATTTGATTTATAGATATTAAATTTTGGAGTATAAAACCACCGTCTTCAAAAACGACATTATGATTTCCACTCTGATGTCATTAAATAACTCCTTTAGTACCAATATTGTATTTTTGGCGCATGGGTGCAAAATTGACACACTCTAACAAGATTTTTCACTGTGGATGAGACTTGACAATACGGAGTCGAGAGAGGACAACCTCTTCCCGATGTGATTCCTATAGCTCTGTTTCCATTCTCCTATATCAGGTTGTATTGTCAACAATTTATTGGATGTATTACTTCTGTGATTTCTTTTTCTTTTTTATAAATTTTGCATGTTTTGGAATAGGCTGGGTGGTTTTCATTACAGTATGTATTGCTCTACTTTTTCAATTATATATCCTATGTTTATTTCTTTAGAAATGGTTGGGGTGTCGAAAGTTAGTATGTATGTATTTGTTAGTATGATTCAACCATTTCTTTTTATGTTTATACAATCACTCCATGTTTCTTTAAATGCTGTTGTTATTTCTTCTTTTGTTGCCAAAGACAATTCATGATTTCTTACAACTCCTTTGGAGGTGTTTAGTTTTTCATACAAAAAAAGTTTGCATGGTTGTAGAATTTTTCCATTTCAGGTTTTGGGCACCTTTGTTTTTTTTACTTCAACAAGGTTTCCATTTCTTAGTTATTTTTTCAATTAGGAATAGTGATAATTCACTCATTTTTTTTATTTTCTAGTAATTTGATTACTAAGAATCTTGGAGAGGCTGTTTTTTTTTTTTTTGCGGGGGGGGGGGGGATATTTTTTCTTCCTCTGAGCTGGAGATGTTTCAAACATCAGAGTGGTATCTTTTAAAGGTTTTAGAGGGGGAAATGATCCATGTGTATTTTTTTTTTATCACTATTGCTCCCCACCTACTTCGGGGGCCTTTGTAGGAAGTGCCAGGGGGAAAACCCATTCGCCCTGGCACCACAGGGATGACATACTTGGTTTTGGTGGAACATTGAGGACCTGTTTTTCTTCGATTTTGCTTTTTGTGAATTTTTAAGAAAAATATCAGAGATATCACAGCCATATCAATGTTTTATTCACCATAAATAATTGACCTGCTTTCCACCATATTTTATGAGTTATTTATTAGTGGGGTTGGAATAGGAATATTAGTGAATAGATTGGTGTGGGTTTTATATCGTGGAACTTAACATGACCAGCCGGTTAATCAGATCGGGCCTGTCTGACCACCTGTCTAGCCCAAGTAAGGGCCAAAGTAGGGTGTTGCAGTGTGCATATACACTTTCCCAGGTTATGGACTGCTCAATCACCAGGATCCCGTCCTTAAGAATCATGGGTTGCCACCCAAGACAAACTGGTGGCCCTATTAGGGGAAGAACAAAAAGGAAGAGGGAGAAATTGTTGTTTTTATTTTTGCAAAGGGAAAGGAAAAAAGAACAAAATCAATCTTGGTCAGGAAGCCGGTATCTTCAGACAGCCTGATCTAGTAGAACCAGAGTGTAATGTGAGTCTTAAAGACAAGCTTAGTTCTGATGACTTCAGAAGAAAATTAAATCTAGACAGTATAGGGAGATGTGTACAGAAGAGGAGACTTTGATAGTATGGCGATCTTGAAAGAATGGATGAAAGTTCCTGGGTTAGTAGATGTAGAACAGTTGAGGTAGCAGTTTCAGTTCACAGGAGAAGGCCAAAGAAAACATAGGAGGAAGTGATAAAATGGATTTGAGAGAAAGATGGATAAATAAAGACCTGGTCAGAGATAGGTTACTTAGGAAGTCAATTTCTTAAAACCGTCCAACGCATGCTAGCGTGTAAAACAGATGTTAAACAGAATATGATGATGATGCATGACTAAAGATCTGGAAAAGTCATTAGTCGATTCTTTGTCAGATTTTGTAGGATACAACATAAAATACATTTTTTGTTGTTGTTTTCATCAGTTGTGCTCCTCACCCGAATTTTGGACAGATCAAAAGAGGAAACTTATTCCCTTGGATCTGTCAGGTCTATACAAGTGTCATCAACTATGCGCGTTTTCAAGCACCTGCTCTACTGTCAGTTCTACTATATTATTATGTCCAGTTTTTAACAGTCATGTTGAGATCATGTTCAAGACCAGTTGATCCCCAGCCACCATCTTCTAACAGGTTAATTTGTTGTTACGTTTAGTTGTTATTTTTTCTGCGGTTTTGTGATAGCCAATATTTAATATACCAGCTCTATACCAAAACCAAACTATACCAGCTCTATACTAAAACCAAACAAATTTGAATCAAATTTAATGAGGAAATCAATGGTGGTATTAATTTTATATTAGTTTTTAGCATGGCTACCTAGCATTGCCCGGGGCATAAACAACAAACTAGAAGAGTTAAAAAAATGTGCGTATCATCTTTCTTTTAAAACTTCTATCTCACCTCTTCTTAGTCAAGAAGAATTACCCCTCCTCTGACAGAACAGATACTACACTGTTGATCCTAGCCTGAAGACCAAGAAAGTTTCATCCCAAGGGTTGATAGAAAACAAAAATAATACTCTAAATGCTCCCCAACAAATTTTGTTCTTGATTACAAAAAAAATTTTGTACTGATTATAAAAAAAATTGTGTTCATATTCTGTCAGTGACAATGCTGAAAAAAATCAGCTTTGTAGGTGTGTCTTATGTAGTTTCTGACTTTTAGCTGGACGGACAGATGGACACACACATAACTGTCCGTTGTCTGATAAAGCTCCTTCTTTTTTTAAATAAAGTTTTTCGAAATTTGGAGATGGCTTTGTGACTAAAATTAATTTTTGCTGTTGGGTATTTATTTTGTTGATGGGATAAGGAGGCTGGGTGGGGTTAAACATAATTTATTTTTGTGAATTTTAAAATTATAGAGGATTTGGAGGGATTTAATTTACTGTCTGTTAACCCCCCCCCCCCCCCGAAGATAAGGGTTAATGAGACAGAAATGATTGCCAGTCAAACGAGAGGGAACACTATGGGAGTACTAACATTGATCAATGGTATGAACTACGTTTGATTGATATTGGATTTGAAGACGACCAAGTTGTAATCATCAGGGAAGCAGTCCCATGGTAATGCGTTCCACAGGTGAAAAGCCCTTGCAAAGAAGCTCTGCCCATGGAAATTCTGCCTGACGTTAGGCACACGGAGGGAGAAAGGAAAGTCTTTTTTCATCGTGATCAAGTTCTTGCTGTGAATTTCTTCCAAGAAGAAACTAAAGATTGGAGCTTATTCAAGAACCTTCCATGGCGGCAACGATAGAGTAGAGAGAGACTAGCAACATCTCTTCTGAGAAAGGGGCTGTAGGGAAGTTGGTTGGTTGGTTGTTTTACGGCATATCAACCCTTTTCAAGTTATTTAATGCCAAATCCGGTCATTTTGGTAGAAGTTTTTATGTTTCAAGTTCTTTATATCTTCAAATATGTATTCATGGTGTTTTGTAAAGGAAAATTGTTGATTTTGTTTTTGCAGAATGTGATTCAGGGGAGAAAGAGGGGGGAAAAGAAATAAAAAATAATAATATCAATGTTTGTTTGGTTTACGGCATAACAGCCATCTAGGGGTTGTTTAATGCCGACTAATGTTGTCAAATGAAGTCCCATATTGTTTTTGAAAAAAAAAAAAAAAAAATTGAAATTAAATTTTTTTGAACAGTCCAACTTCTTTAATGAAGTTGGAGATTTTGGTCAGACTTGTGTCTTTAAACGGGTCCTTTAGATTTTTCGAGTTGTAGCATTTCCTTCAGCTTTGTTGTTGATCCTGACAGTCTATTAATATATGTTTCATTGTAAAAGGTTCTTGACATGATATACACATTAATATATGTATGTCCTATAGAGTTTAGCTACTATAACCTCTTCTCTTCTTGCCTTTCTGTAGCCTAAGGGCCACTCAGCAATAGTTGGCCAAATCTTGTGTAATTTATTACTTTGACATTCAACCTAAGATGCTTGCCATTTAATTTTTGATTAACTTGTTTATAGAAGGTCAGTGTATGGAATCCTAGTATTGGTATTGTTTAACGATTCTTTTGCTGCTCTATCCGCTTTTTCGTTTCCACGAATGCTGATATGACTCGGTATTCAGCATAATTTAATTTTACATTGCTATAGATAGAGGTGATCTTATTTAAGATTTTTGCAATTAGAGGGTTATCCACTTTTTTGTTCTTCAGTGCTGTAAGCACTGATAGGGAGTCGGAGAAGATGATGCATTTATCTGTTCTACTACTTTCTATTATCTTTAGAGCCAGGTATATGGATGTAGCTTCTGCACTAAAAATTGATGCTTTGTCAAGTAGTCCACACTGTCTTTTAATCTTATCCAAGATAGCAGCACATCCAACTCCATCTGCATCTTTAGAACCATCAGTATTTGTATCCAGGGTGGTTTTCCAAGATCACTTGAAGTTCTTCTTGGAAAGTATTTTTCTTGTCTAAGGTGTTCAGTGGTAGGATCACTTCTGGAGATCTGATGATCCAAGGTTCAGTTTCAGAAAAAATAGAAATGTCAATGTAGGAAAGTTAGATTTTAGATTCTTTTATAATGGGTCCCATTCTAAGGCCCAAAGTTTTTATCATTTTTCTTTTTTGTTCAAAAAAGGTTCTGAGTTTTGGGTTAAATATACAGTTGCATGCTGGGTTGTTTGGACATGATTTTAATTTTATTATGTACTGCAGGGACAATTTTTCACTTCTAATCTGAAGGGGTGCTTATTGGGGAGGTTCTGTATGCATCTAATACCAGTCTCAAGCTTTCATGGTGGATGGTATCAAGTTCTTTTAGATAGAACTTTCTGGCTGACCTATAGATAAGGCTACCATAGTCTAGTATTAGGTAAATTTTAGTGCGGTAGATATGTAAGAGTATTTGTCTATCAGCTCCCAAGTTGTTGTGGGAAAGTATGCGAAAGAGTTGTGTAGCTTTAGTACATTTGTTTTTCAGATATTTTATATGGTGAATAAAATTAAGTTTTTTATCAAATATCATACCAAGAAATTTTTACTCGTTGACAACTGGGATCTGTTCTCCTTCAAAGATACATAATGACCCCATTATTAGACGAGGTCATTATGTATTTTTGTCTGGGAGCAAAAATGCAAGCATTTTGTTTTCATTTTAGAGAAATTTAAACTGTTTTCTGTTGCCCATTTTGTTATTTTGTTTATGTTAAATTGAAGTTGTCGTTCAATCATGTTTATATATTTAGATCTATAGCAGATCATGAGGTCATCTACATATAAGGCACCTTTAATCCCTGATGTTTCTGTTGCGATGTCTTTGATGATATTATTAACTTTACTATTAAACAGGGTTACTGAGAGAATACTTCCCTGGGGAACTCCTGTCTCTTGCTCTTTTTTATCTGAAAGTGTATTTCCCAATCTAACTTGGAAGATTATATTGTTTATGAAATTTCCTATGAATATCGGAAGTTTGCCTTTTAGGACTAATTCTTTTAGGTCATTCATAATACCATATGTGGTATCGTAGGCTTTTTCAATATAAAAAAATATTGCAGTTACATGTTTTGGGGTATAAGCCTCTCTTATATAGGTTTCAAGCTGCACTAGGTGATCTATGGTGCTTCTGTTTTTCCTAGTTTTTGTAGTTTTTTGGGTTTCTGGTGTTGTATTTAGGAATTTTTCTTTTTTGTTTGTCTGGGTCTGTTTTCATTGCTTTTGGAATGGGGATTACTATAGCTTGTTTCCACTGTGAGGAGATTTTACCTTTGTTTCATATGTCATTGTATATTTTTAGGAGGTAATTTAAAGATATTAAGGTCAAATTTTTCAAGAATTCATAATAAATCTCGTCTTGGCCTACAGATGAGTTATGTTTCATTCAAAGCTTCCTGAAGTTCCATTATGGTGACATTTTTGTTGTAGGTTATTTTATTATAAATATTGAAGATGATTTTTTCTTTTTCTTTATTTTGTCTGATTTTTTGTAAGTTAGGATTTTGCTTTTGGTGGAAAAGGTTTTTAGCAAAGTTATCTGCAAGCATATTTGCAATTTCTTCCTTGGTAGTGGATTCTATATTGTTTTGGTGCAATTGATTTAATGGGGTGTTAGAATATTTACCTAAGATTTTTCGTATCATTTTCCAGATTGTTTTGATTTTAGTCTTGTTGTTGAGTTTGGATACAAAATTCTGTCAGGAAGTTCTTTTTGATTCCCTAATAATTTTTTTTGTGCTTTGGCTCGACAGTTTTTAAAACTGTTATGGTTTTCTTTGGTAAAAAATTTTCAGAACAGTACACGCCGTACTGTTCTGTATGGCAGTTTGGCATTCATGGTTGAACCAAGGCTTTTTTTGTTTGTTTGGAGTTGGAAGTTTTAGGTTATGCTTTCTTCAGCAATTTCTAGAAGTGTTTTGGAGAAATTTTATATGGTCTTTGTTATTATTTGATTTGGGAGGGAGTTTATTTTGGCATAGAATTTTATATTTATCCAAGTTTGCTCTGTTACGGTTCCGGTATGTGATTTCTTCTCCTGTTTTAGAATTGGGATTTTCTAAAATTATTGGGAAATGGTCACTGCCACAGGTATTCTTGAGTACTTTCCAATTGAAATCTAGGAAAATAGTGGGGTCGCAGAATATGAGCCTGTTTCTGGGTAGAGGTAGGTGTATGTTTTTTGACTAAAAAGACAGATTCCTTTTATTGATTATGTTTTCTATAATTTTACCTTTTCCATTGGTTTCTTTACTTCCCCAAATTTGATTATGACTATTGAAGTCACCAGCTAAGATGTAAGGTTTGGGAAGTTGTATAATTAATCATTAACTTTCTTTTTCGGTGATAAGTATAGGGAACAGATTGTTATCCTTTTATGGAGATATATTGATATGGCAACTGCCTGCAAGTTTAATTTTAAATAAATTTGCTTTTGTGGTATCATGTTATTTACAATGATGGAGATGCTTCCTGAGACTGGCATTACTATTGTGGATATAATTATATGAGGTATGATTTTTTAATATTTATTTTGCCATTTTCCTTGACGAATGAGCGCACTTGGTCTGCGCGGTTGCTTGACGAATGAGCGCATTTGGTCTGCGCGGTTGCTTGACGAATAAGCGCATTTGATCTGCGCGGTTGCTTGACGAATGAGCGCATTTGGTCTGCGCGGCGCCTGACGAATGAGCGCATTTGGTCTGCGCGGTTGCTTGACGAATGAGCGCATTTGGTCTGCGCGGTTGCTTGACGAATGAGCGCACTTGGTCTGCGCGATTACTTGATGAATGAGCGCACTTTGTCTGCGCGGTTACTTGACGAACGAGCGCATTTGGTCTGCGCGGTTGTTTGATGAATGAGCTCAGTTGTTTGATGAATGTCCGGGAAGATTTGGTTGTCGCGTCTTGTGTTGAAGAGGGTTGGAAGGCCTTGAAAGATGATGTTGATGCTTGCCGAGCCTGACTTTTTACAACCAGTATTAAGTCATAGTGATGTTGTTCGTGTTTGGCTGAGTTTGTAGAGATTTTCAAAATCGTGGTTGGTGAGGTCTGGACAATATGTCATCTTCTTTACCAGATTTTGTGTTTGAAAGTGCCGATCTGTGATCTTCGATGAGGCTGAGAAGTTCATTAGGTATGAATCCTGAGCAGTCCATTCTACTTATCGCACGCTTCTGACACCAGTTGTTATAGTATTGAAAGCATATGGTGACAAGCAGGTAATAACGGACAACTCAGGATTAAAATTGGAACTCAAAGCTTTATTTTTCAAACAAATGGGAAGGAATTTTCCGTGAATAGTATTGGAGAGGTCAAATTGTTTATATCAGTATTTCGTCTTAATAATGACAGCAGTAGTAGCGGTAAGAGTAGTTACCGTTGTTGAAAGTTTGACGATAGTGAGTAAGACGACGCGGCCGTAGCAGTAGTACAAATAGTTGTTGTGGAATGTTTGACATTGGTGAGAATGGCACGGCCGTAGCAGTAGTACAAATAGTTGTTGTGGAATGTTTGACATTGGTGAGAATGGCACGGCCGTAGCAGTAGTACAAATAGTTAACGTTGTTGAATGCTGGTGTTGGTGAAGGACAGCGCGGCCGTAGCAGTAGTACGAATAGTTTCTGTTGTTGATTTGGTTGCAGTAGCAGACGATATGTTGTCGCTGAAGAACTGAACTGCTATTTATTGTAGTCAGTGTTGAAATGTTCTTGATTGGTGTTCGTTTTGTTGTTGCTGGAGAAGAACCGAGCGTCACTGTTAAGTTTCTTGGATGATCCGAGATTTCTTTCTTTCCCCCCCCCTCCTATATCTCTCCTTCCTGTCTCCTCACTCCTCCTCTAAAAAGAAAAACCTCTTGTTCACTGGGCCCAGCTGTTTTTATGTGAAAGCGGCGGACGTAGTAGTGAGCTGCTGGCTCCCAGGAGAGAAGACCAATAATGGCCATTGACTCCAGAAAACTGTGTAGAAACAACCCATTTTTAATAGGTTTTGGGCGTCTTTATTGTTGTTTACTTCGACAAGAAGATTTCCGTTTCTTAGTTTTTTAATTGATTTTGGATTGCTCTTGCTGGTAAGTATTTTTTCGATTAAGAATGGTGATAATTTACTCATTTTTTCGCTTTCTAGTAGTTCTATTACTAGGAATCTTGGGAAATTCGTGGAGAGGCTGTTTTTTGGTGTGTTGTATATTTTTTCGTCCTCTGAGCTTGAGGTTTCTGAGACATCAGAGTGGTATCTTTTAAAGGTTTTAGAGAGGAAAATGATCCATGTGTTTTTTGTTTATTTTTCATCACCCTTGCTCCCCGCCCACCTCAGAACTGTTTGTGGGAAGTGTCGGTAGGGGAGGGGGGGCATTTGCCCTGGTACAACAGAGATACAAGGATGATATACTTGGTTTAGGTGAAGCACTAATCACCTGTTTTTCTTTGATTTTGCCTTTTGGGGTTGTTAAGAAAAATGTCAGGGATATCCCAGTGATGTCAATGCTTTCTCCGCCATAACCAATTAACCCTCAGCCACCACTTTCCACCATATTTTGGGGGGTATTTATTAGTGGGTGGTGGAATAGGAATATTAGTTGTGAGTAGATTGGTGTGGGTTTTATATGGTGGGGCTTGACGTGACCAGCCGATTGATTGGATAGGGCCTCTCCAACTGCCCGTCTAGCCCAGGTAAGAGCCAAAGTGGAGTGTTGCAGTGCGCATATCTACTACTTTCCTAGTTTATGGACTGCTCAGCCACAAGGATCCCGCCCTTGAGCATCAAGGTTGCTACTCACGACAAACTGGTGGCCTTGTTAGGGGGAAGAAAAAAAGGGGGGGGGGGGTGAATTGTTGTTTTTTGCTTTGCAGAACATGATTGAGTTTTGCAAAGCTAAAGAGGGAATATTAATAAATAAAAAAAATCGAGTTTGACAAAAATAAACCCTCGATTTCATATAATCGTTATGGCTGAAAGTTGTGACTAAATTCGTTTCATTTTTTATTTAAAATAATATCGCAAGACGATATTTCAGTTCATTTCGATCTGACGGGCAGAGATTGCCTTGAATATGACGAAAAAGGTTGCTCCGCTGACATGCCTATTTCTAGAAAAGCAGCAGCAGCCGCGAGTGGTCATGCCTTATTTAGTTGTACACAAATAGTAAAACCCTCAAAGGAAGGCAATTAAGAATAAACAAATTATTTCTATTTACAAAATAGTGGCTTTCGACAGGAAATGTACATAGCCTCTAAAACTTTGACCGCTAAACAGCTAGTATATATCCATATGACTCCTTTAAGATGTTGAATGTGTGCAAGCGTGCATCGAGTGGTCAGTGTAAGGAAATAACAAGGACGACAAATGAGAATACCTTGTCAAAACGGTGCATGAAATTAGGGCAGCACATGTGCATCCAACGTCGAAAGAGCTGCAATTCTCCAAAGAAGATCTGGTTAAAATATTGCAAACATGCCGCCAACGTAAAGAGAAAACCAAGAATGCAACTAAGCGTCAGGAAAATATGAACACCAAACATGGAACTGTTTTTCTGAAATTAAAACAAAATAAAAGGAATCAAAAGAAATTGGAAAGACTCAACAAAAACAGGGTTTGTTTTGTTTTATGGCATATCAACCCCTTTTGGATAATTTAATGCATAAACAATGGCTATATTCAATGAATGAAAAAAAAACATCTGGAAAACTAAGAATGGAAACTAAATTTGCTTAAGATTTCTTTTTTTTTTTTAGCTTCTTCACAAAAGAAAGAATTAGAATGGAATCACCAATTTTAATACAAAAGGAAATAGGTGATAAAAACTCTATTAGAATTATTCAAATGTTTTCCCCACATGTCAGTATCCTATATCTCTATAAAGCCACTATTCACCCATGTATGGGATGATACTGTTGCCACATCTGGGTTGGTGCACTAATCAATAGTCTCTCCTTCTTAGACAGGGTGCAAAAAGGAATTTCTAACCTAATAGATCTTGCACTGTCTGCCAAGTTCCAGATGTTGTTGGATCACCACAAAGTGTTTGTTTTATAAATACTTCCACAGAATGTGTTCCAATGAACATACTGCACTTGTTACTTTACCTTGTGCGGCATTCATCCTAAGCAGGTTCAGCCGGCTTCCTATGAAAGAGAAAGTTTCTTGTTACCCCCATTTAACGAAAATACCCGCAACCCATCCGACTAGATGTAAAATCCTAGCCCTTCCCTAGATGCTGGAAGATTTTCTACTCTGATAGTTTCTTCCTTTGAATCGCTTTCCTTTGGAATTCTGACAGTACCATCATGCAGAAATTTAAATGCAATGTGAACAAACATCTTGCTGCCTAACTCTCTACCCAGGTTGCCCTTTATAAATCTGGCCCCTACCACATGCTTCAGTGGCAATTATGTCATCGGTGTGTCATCTGCCTAATTCACGAGCCTAAACTTTTAAATCTGATCATTATAATGATAAGTAAAAATTATTTTATGATTGTCTAGTGTATTATGATTATTTAGATGCATATATTGTAGTGTTTTGTTATACATGTAAAATTTTATGCCATTTGCAACATCATTTTTGTTCAATAAATTTTTTTTTTTTTTCAAAAATCATTTATACTACTATGAAACGTTTTTCAGCTTTTTTAAACAAATATAAAAAATAAAGCGTCTAAGGATTAAAAGTATAAATCATTGTTTATGGCATGTCTCATTAGGAATAACAAAAAAAGAAAAGGTTGAAAACTTACTTCATAACTGGTCTTTTTTGTCCAACCTTTGATATAACCAATGATGAGGAAAATTGTGAAAGCAGTATACAGGGCGAGCGTGAAAAAAGTTAAATTTAAAAATCGTGAAACCTAAAATTTAATGAAGAAAAAGAATCAATCAATCAACTTAACTGAGTGTTGGGACGACGAATCAGAAAAATAAGAACTTTTTGGGGTGTCAGAATCAGTATCGCAATCAGAAAGATTTGTGACTATTTTCCGATACCAAAAACCATTCTTTTACTTTTGTTTTATTTTTGTTTAAAACAAAATTTTCAATTTCTGGGACTAATGATAAAATGATAAATATTTATTGAATTGAAACTACCAGTAAAACTTACATCTATAGATACCCCCCTCCAAGTGTATTTTGACATTTGCAAAATTTATGCACATATTACATGTTGTTTTTTAAATTTTCGGATTACCTATAGCTAAATATTTAGAGATTTAAAAAGAATTGGTAACTGTATCGGAATCAGGAATTTAGAACAGAATCGGTAATTGTATCGGAATCGGGAAAAATATTGGAATCGTTCCATCACTAATGAAGGCTGATAATTTGGACTACTGTTCTCATCTTGGATGTTATTTTCAGATTTCAGCTGATGTAACCTCCGACCTTCTTCAAATGTGTTTTGTCGAACTTGAGAATCTTTATGTTGAACTCTGGATTCTGTATGGAATTTCAAACTTTATTAATTCATGGGTGTAGATTGCTCTCGTCCCATCAGTGTGACCGGATAGAAATCTAAAGTAATTCTTAATTATACTAGTATCATCTGTACTGAGGATTGAACCTTCAACCTCCAGCAACAAATAAAGTGCTAAGTAATAATCAGTGCTAAGTAATACTGACAGTCTACTGGAGGCTGAAGGTTCCCTACAGGTGATACTAAGAATATAATTAAGAATTACTTAAAACTTCTACCTGGTCATGGCTGATAGAACAAGAGCAATCTGCCTCCATGGATTAAATAAAGAGTTTAATTCGAAATTTTGTTCAGATTCCTTAGTTCAATAGATTCCAGAGTTCGATAAAACACGCCTAAAAAGATCAGAGGTTACATTAGCTGAAATGTTGTGAGAATAACATCCAAGATCAGAAGAGTAGTCTGAAGAATACAAAATAATACAAATTTAGTTTTTTAGTGTTATCAGTACAAAATATTTATGATTATATCAGTTTCAAATCGGTTTAAACAAAGAAAATTCTTCGGAATACTATCGTCTTTGCAGTTCACAAGAACAAATTTTTGAACAAATCCTATTACACCTTTCAACTACCAAATAGAAATTTATTTACAAAAAAAAAATAAAATAAAATAAATAGAAAAGTAAAAGTAAAAATTCTGTTAGCACTTGGGTGTTTTGATAAGTAAAAAAATATAAAAATTGAAATCATGAGGAATTTAAAATAGACATGTCGAAACAAAAATCATGTTTGTGGTTAAAAATCCGGGGGAAAAAACAAAACAAAAAAAACTAAAACTTTTAACAATTAAATAAAATTGTTAAAAAAAAACATTTGAAAGAAAACAAAGACTGAAAAAAGGCAAATGAAAAACGAAATTAAAACATGGAATCAAACTTAAAAGTAATCATAAATATAACTTGAAATCTTATGGGAGCTTTAAAATCGCGTGTGAAATTCATTTTATAAATAATTAACTGTTGAAATCTTTTAAGGTGCATTCAACATTGCAGACGTAATGTAGTTGTACGTTGCCGGCTTTTTATTTTAATTTTTGTTTCGCTCATCACTAAAGATCTACATGTGCCAGTTTCAATCATGGATCTCTGCATCCACTTTTTAAAAAAATTTATTGTTGGAAATTTATTATTTACTATTACGACATTATTTGGATAAAAAATTCAATAGCGTAAAGTACTAAAATCAATGCATTCCTGCTTCTTTGTAAACAAGTCAGCCATTTTAATATTTTGTTATTTGTTAAAAGTAAAAAAAAGACTATATAACAATAATTTTATAACAATTTTGTTTAATTAATAATTTAATAACCAAACCATGCCGTAATAATTAAATTTAACTCTCAAAATTATATTTTAAAAAAATGTAAAAATTGAAAGTATATATTTTTTGGATTATTCGGACTACTGTTCTCAGCTTGGATGTAATTCTCACAATATTCCGGCCAATGCAACCGCTGAACTTTTTCATGTGCATCTTGTCGAATTTGGGAATCAGTACGGAATTTCGAACTGAACCCTTTATTTAATCCATGGGGATAGATTGCTCTCGTTATGACTTCTGGAGGTTGATGGCTGAATCCTCAAAACAGGTGATACTAACAGAATAATTAAGCTGATGGAATTAGAGCTGTCTACCATTATGGATTAAATAAATAGTTCAGTTCAACATAATGAGAACAGTAGTTTGAATAATCCAAATTATCAATCCTCATCTCACAAATTCCGAAACATAAAATGAAAGTAAAAACACTCTCGGGCTATGCCGGATAAGAACAGCCAGTATATTATATAATTAGTTATTGTTTATGAATCTAAAATATGGAGGTATTATTTCCATTATATATTTCTGTAATTTAAAAAAAAGGTATTTTGTTTTACAAATTTTCTTTGAATTTTTATAACTAAAATATGGTAATCACTTATCAAGGCATGATGCAACTCGGGGATAAAAGTTAACGAGAGAGAATGATTGTCAGGACCAAGTTCAAATACTTGTGGGGACGGTTCTAGATACCAATCTGTTGACATTGGCTTTGAAGACGGGATTAAATGGATTTCAGACACACCAAAACAAAGCAAATATGAAAAGGATAGATTCGGGTTGACACTGCTTGCACTTCCGGTTACTCGCACACACACATTGGACTAGCAAGCAGACTCAAAACTTTTTTTATTTTTCTAAGCTTAAAACTATTCTGCGTTGTTTGGTTTATCGTATTTATTTTAAGAAAAAAGGGAGGATATTAAAAAAACATTGCAGAGATTTTTTTCTTTTCATATTTGCTTTTTTTTTTGAATACCTGAAATCCATTTGATCCTGAAGAAAACCAAGTTGTAATCTGCGAGAAGACAGTCTCACGGAAGCCCTTGCAAAGAAACTGTTCGTGGAAACTTTGCCTGATGCTAGGAAGACCGAGAAAGAAAGGAAAGTTTTCTTTGTCATGGTAGAAAGATGCGTTCTTGCTGTGAATGTCTTACAAGGAGGGATCAGAGATTTGAGTTCAGCTGAGCCCCTTCCATGGAAATAACGATAAAGTAGAGAGAGACTAGCAACATCTCTTCTGTAAAAAATGGAAGAGATCATCTCCACTAGATTTCAAACTGTCAACAATGTTTTTAGTTTTCTCTTAATTATTAGAAAAGAAAGATTTTTCAAAAATAAAGGTAAATAATTATTTAAAAATGAGAAAAAGACAAATTTAATATTATTCACAATATACAATACATAGGATATATTTTTGGGGGAGAGGTACTACACCAAAATAGACATTTAATTTAAACACACAATTTGGATATTTCAATTTTTATTTCTTTTTTGTTTTTATACATAAAAAAGAAACTTAAAATTGAAAGAAAAAAAAGAAACACAGCTGAGAGAAACTCACTGTAGTTAATCGTTGGCTGAAGGAAGCTCGGATTGCTGTACTTCCTGTAATCACTAACTGAAATTTAAAAACAGTATAAGAAGTTGAATTTTTAAGGCAGTGACAATGCAATTTTGTAGAAAACACGGTTGGATATAAGACAAAGTAAACAGATCAAATGACAATATTGAAGAATTCAATAATTTCCAATTAAATATTTATTTACCAACATGTCAAACCAGGATGGTAGAGATGGTGTTATATTCTTTAAATTTGAGGTAAACCTCCTTTTCAGAAAGAAATTACTACTCAATCAGTGTATTTTTGCTTGGAAGTCAGGGAAAATTATGGGATATTCATCGCGATAGTCTCGCAGAAATTATTTGACATTTGTTATTGTTGAAATGTTTGTTGATATTCTGTTTTTACCCTGACAATCATTAAGTTACTTGGGAATTAAATCATTTTATCAAAAAAAAAAATTGACAAAATGAAATCTTATCTACACAAAATTGTCGGTAAAAAAGAATACATAGAACAACTTTATAAAAAATACTAGAAGAATACCCATCCCAAGATGGGTAAAATTACCCCCCGCCCCTGACAGAACAGTTTTATGTCCCCTTATGAAGATTAAAATTAAGATATAATGCTACTAAAATCATTACATGATTCTGATTCTAGAAAATGTCTAAAATTTAAGGCCCAAGTTTAAGGGGTCTTAAAAAGAAATTAAAAATCAGGGAATCTTGCTTAATGTGTCTAATGAACATGGATAAAATTTAATGCAAATCTGAAATATTTCAATTTTCAAATGAGAGGTTGTGCCTATATTGTGTCCCTCACCCTTTAAAATACTCCAAACAGAAATTTTGGGGAATATTTATTGGTTGTTAAAATTTCAAAAATCCGAGGTATCTGAATTTTCATGAAGGGCTTCCACCCAAATTTTGCCTGCTTTGCATAAAACTAAATTTAACTAAATATAGCCCATATTATCCACCTTTATGCCTAACATTGGTCTTCTAAAATTGATAATGATCGTTTATTTAGTAAATCCTGTACATAGAAATATATAAACATATACACATACCAGACTTTATTAAGAAGTATAGAGGGTTTCTTTATTAGTTGTTAGAAGTAAATTATTTCACAAGTCTATTGTCTTTGTTGTTGGAAGTCTGTGGTTGGAAGCTGGACAAAGGGAATGTCGAAAGAGTACTGACAGGTTGGCTGACTGGGTGGCTTTCCATGAGTCCGCAATCAACACTTTTGGTTTCCAATGTTAGGGCTTCCCTCTCCTATATTGATACATCCACTTCTTTTATCAGTAATGCTACCGACGCAATAAACTAAATTTGTGTTTTTCAATCGTAGGTGTGTCCCTTTTCTTTCCAAGATTCTTATGGATGGCTCTGCTCTTGAGGAGAAATCGACTCTGAAATTTATTGGTCTTTCTCTTTCATCAAATCTTTCTTAGAGTTCATACATTAGATCCATTGCTCTTTCTGCTTCTCGTAAAGTCAGTTCTCTCTATCACTCCAAACACTTTCTCACACCTGAGGCTATTCTCTATCTCTACAAATCTACTATCAGCCCATGTATGGAGTATTGTTGTCATATTTGGGCTGATGAATCTTTTCCATTTGTGGGTTCTTGATAAGGTGCAGAAACGTATCTGTAATTTGATTGTCCCTACCCTTTCTTCTTCTCTGCACCCTCTCTCTCACAGATGTTATGTTGCTAGTCTCAGCCTTTTCTATAAATATTATTATAGCATGTGTTCTTCAGAATTATGTGATCTATTCCCTGCTTCTTTTGTTCCAGCTCGTTTGACTCGTTGGTCTACTCAAATGAGAGGATGGTCTCATGACAACAGAATAGATACTACACTACCTCTCCTAAAATGAGGAAGTAATGCCTAAGAAGATGGTATCATAACAGAACAGATACTACACTTAGAATTATGCATTGGAAGATAGTACAATTGTACATTGATAGAAGAAATAGTATAGTTTCAGCTTCAGACAGATACCAAATCCTATTAGTAATAGATATATTAATTAAAAATTGCGGCAACTAAGCGGGGGAAAACAGTCTGAGATATAAATAACTTCATCTCAGAAATATCCAATAATTTTACAGAAATATCTCTTTAAATAAAGGAGAAAGTGTATACATCGATCGCAGTAATAATAAATCTTCTAAATGAATAAATGCCAAAGTTTTTTTTAATTTATCACTCCTATATTAACATCAAAATGTGTTACTGTTATTTAAATCAATAGTACAAAATAGAAATTTAAAATGGTCTATATATATCCTAGAGACGAACGATCTAAGGACATATATTAGATAGGCTAATTTGCACATCTATTTTTAAACACTTCATAAATTAATATTTGATGTAATTTATTTCTAATTTTATTGAACTATTTTATCTTTCTATGTCCAATAGTTTTGTCGATATTAACAATAATTAAAATTATTTAATTAAAAAAATGGATAAACTTAAGAAAAACTTTTAACATAGCTCACAAAAGTTCTTACCGAACTATTATTTCACAATTTACATCCGATGTCGCTCTAATGCTGAGAATAGATACTACATTTTGATCTTAGGCAACAAAGCCAAGGAACTATCAAAATAATGTTTTATGACTATGCATTTTTAAATAGATAAAAAAAAAAATGGGCGCTTATGCAGTTTACGAAGCGGGCTATTTTTTAGAAAGGATTTTCAAGTTAAATTCGATTTTTACGGTTTTGTTTGTTTATTAAATTATTAGGTGAATGTACAGAATAGTTAATCACCCCCCCCCCCTCCCAAACTCACCCTATTAAGAATGGGTTTCCAAATTATAACGTTATTATTTCAGCCCGGTTTGTAAACTGTATAAGTACCAACTGATTTAATCTATCATTTTATTCAGTTCTGTTGTCATAAGACCATCCTACCAGGAATTACCTCCTCCTTTTTAAGGGGCTAGGCTTTTTAAGGGGCTCCCAGGTATTATATCTTCCTTTGAGGGAGTGTCTACATTACCCCTATATCTATTCTGTTGTCATGAGATCATCTTCCTCCTTCTTTTTGGGAGGGATAGGGAGAGAGTAGTATCTTTTCTGTTGTTCCTTCTCCTTTTATAGAAGATCCTCCCAGTGTTTTATTGTAATGATACCATCCTACCGGGCATTACCTCCTCCTTTGAGGGTCAGTGTATGTAGTTTGTTCATCATGACATCCTCCCAGTCTAGCAAAATTATGCGACGAGACGGAGCATATTTTTGCTAGTTATGTTTAAATGACTTTTTTCTTTTCAATCTTGTTCTATAGAAACATTGCTTATGTATAAATATAAAAGAATCAAATTAAAAATGAATAACACAGCAGACATTTATTAAACCTAAGATTTTGTATTCAATTCGCAGATCTTTTCTACATCAGATGTGGGTTGCACGTTAGCCAGGGTGATACAAAGTGAATTTCTCCGTGAAATTCATGTAATCATGGGAAAAACTCAACCAGAAAAGTCATAGTGTTATATAGCGAAGAGAGAGAGAAAGAAGGTGACCCAAAAGGAGAGGGGAGCATGGGCAGAAGTCGGAAATGATGTCACTTCCGTTTGAAGAGTGGTCTGTCTCTTGAGGCTTCATCAGCCGAAGAACAAGACGCAGAAACGGACGGTCCTCTGCTAGTCAGCAGCGCTGGGATGGAGTTCAGTATAGCCTAAATTGGCCTGACTGAGACATTAAAGGTTCCTCTCTCTCTCTCCAAATAATTCCTTCTTTCTGGATCTCTCACTCTCTCCTCTCATACACAGGAAGTTTATTTCTGTCCCTTCGTTATGCTAAATAAACTCTTTTAAAAACCAAATCCAGCATACACGTGTTTATCGATCAATGGCCAGCAGCGACAAAACCTGGGTATGCACCCGCTAAGGTAAGCAGTATCCAACAATAGTGACAGTTCAAACAGGGTTTTACAGCTGGATGCCTTTCCTAAAGACAACCTGTTAAAGATCAGGGGTCTGTGTTTTTTATTCAGACACAACCTCTCAGAGAGTTATCAGTCAAAGTCATCAGTCTTCACTCAACCGAGTCAGTCAGTTAGGTTTTCAAGTACCTAACACCCACCTAAGTACATTTTTTTACAACAAGCATCTGGTCCATTTCATGAAGACACACCGAACTAGGACAAGTCACACACAACCCTCTAGAATTACAAATGTTTATGTAAATTAAGTATCATCACCTCTGTTGTAAATATTAATGCCAAGGATCTGCCATAAGTAACTATGTAATTTTATTTCAACATAATAAATGTAACATAGAAGAAATATGTAACTACAATATAGCAACTAACAAAGCTTAAGCTTTTTGAAGCATAAAACATGATGTTTATTAAACCATTTAGTAAAGCTCTGTGTGCTCTCCATGTAGCTGAGTGCACTTTGTTAATCTTTCAGCGACTGAGCAGTATACAAACGGCACTTAAGCAATGGCAGTTCAGATTTGTTCCTTAAGTTTAGCGATGCTATAAACATATACGATTTCCACTTTTGAATGACAAATGAAATAGAAGAAATGCTTAAATATCAACAAAATTACAAACAAAAGAAAATATATAGTTACTTATGGCGGACCATCCATGAAAAGGGGGTCAATAAGATTAATAGCATTGAAAACGAGTTAAAATAAGGATCAGTTTTTTTATTAATAGTAAAAACAACAAAAAAAACTTACCAACAATCCAGCTAAGACGCCAATGCCATAGCAGTTTTTCTTCCCAATATAAATCTGTCCGTCTCCATTATCTTGCAGAGGAATAATGACAATTTCACTTATACCTTAAGAAAACAAAAAACACATCTGTATAATAATTCAACTTACTAGCAAATATATGCTTCCTCCGGTCATATTTTTGCTAGCCTGGTAGATGGTATCATGATGAACAGACATATGCTACACTACTTTCCTCCCCAAAGGAGGAGGTAATGCCTGGGAGGATGGTTTTGTGCCAACAGAACAGATACTATACTCCCCCCTCCCTGAATTTAGCATTAAAAAATAGTACAATAATACATTGTTGTTATTGCAACAGCGTTCATCCTGGTCGGGTTGAGCCGGCTTCTTCCCTAACCTGCGTCACATCTTAAATCATAGCAGCCCATGCACGGTTGTACAAGATGGCTAGACAATCACGATTCCACTGTCCAAGGCTGACCATCTGTGGATCTGAGAGTTCAGAAAAGTCCTCCTTAATGGTTGTTGTTCAGCTCCTCAGCTGTCCATCGACACGCTTGCACAACCCAGACAGAGAGGTAGGAAGGATGACATCGTAAATTAGCTCTCCCTCCAAGTGACAAGCTGCATGTTCAAACCATCAAAGATGTCACTGCAACAAAACAGATGGCAGAGACTTAAGATTGAGGTGTTGGTGAAGAACAACAGTTGAGACATGGTCAGTTCACCAGCAATGCAAGATGCAGCAGAAGCAGTAATTGTCAAAGACTTCCAGTCTCTGCCGATCAGCCACCCTCATTGGTTATAATAAATAGAAGGCCGCTTAGGAGGATAAAATAATCATAGCAATATTTTTTATTAATGTACAACAGTACATTAATGGATGTAATAGCATAGTTTTGACTTCAAACAGATAACAAATTTATATTAGTAATAAATGTAATTCAAACGTGTTAGAGAATCCTTTGATACTAATCGCAGATCAGGTCCACCTAACTGTATTGGCAGTTTTAGAATCTGATTGTCAAGTTTTTTGACCTGTCTTGCTTATGAAAAATTCTCAAAATTAGGCTACTTGACAACGTTAGGAAAACAGTCGTTTACCAGAGGGCAAACCTCCATGTAAGATCTCATCAGAGGTGACGCAGCATGCCGGTAAAGTAAATTTGTATGAATCCCCACGGTACAACTTTGTTGACCAGTTTGATTCTGTTGTCGGCATTCTTGCAGGAGAGACCACATAATGGTTGCCAACATCCCTAAGTGAAAGTGGTATTATGGAATCGACTGGATTCAAACTTGGCACACACAGGTTGTCAGTCCACGTCGTTATCCACTTAACCACCGTCACCTCCTGGCATGCCGGTGAGGCCAGTCGTTTCACTACGATCTAAGTATAGTACCCAGACACGCAACCTGATATCTCTGAATTCTCTAACCACTCGGCATAAAAGACTGGGTGGTCAGCTGAAGACATGGCACTCCATGGTTAAAGCATACCTTGAACTCATGATGGGTTCCAAGTCTTCACCAGTGAAATCGGGAGTAGATTGAAATTGCAATTAAGGAGTGCCAGAATCACCAAGCTTGGCATGTTTAGTGGGTTGCATGTGTGCAGTGCATGCGAATAATAGACTTGCTGCAGGTAAGGAATGTTTGCTAAGAAAAAAAGAGACAAGAAATTGAAAATATCTGATTTTGGATTTGGCCACTCAGAATTTGATTTCTTTTTGAAAAAAAGTAAGTGTCACCTTAAACAGGGATCATGCTAAAAGATGAAGCCTCTGAAAAAGTAATGTTTGTACAGATAAGAGGTTCCCTGCTGTGGTTATGACTCATTCAGGAACGTGGCTGTCCAGATACGGAATCTCTGGGCAGTAGACTTTTGTGTGTTTATAGATACAGCTGACCATTATCTCAAGTGGGTGGTCAAATGGGGATGGACTGAGAGGAGAGACAGATGTACTCAATTCCGGTGACCAGCTGAAAGTGACTGAGAAAAAGACCAGATATCTAGGATTTCTGGTCGAAAGTACATATATTCCAGTAGATGGGCAGGGGAGGTCAGTCAGAGCTGGCCCTTTGGGTATTACACAGTCGGTTTGGTTTTCTGGGGTCTGACAGCCAGTTGAAGTTTGTGTGCTTCTTCAAGCAAGATGGGCCCCTGGATTGTGTTCCTTGGATTTATGTTTTGATTTGGCCCAGCTAAGATTTCTCATTTGCAAGTCTCTTATTCAATGGAAGAGAACTAGCATCATGGTAACCTCCAAATGAATAAAATTTTGTTAATTGTTTTAAACGCGGGTTGCAATTTTATTTGGAGAGAGAATTGTTCTGTTGTAACACTGAGACCAAATTGACACTGCGACTAGTATCGGAATCAAACTACAGCTTTGAACCGGCACAATGAGCGAACAATAACATGTAACACGATTAGGGAAGCTGGTGCTCTCCCACATTTTACAACCCTTCTATCAGACTTGGATTGCGCCCGCAGGGAGATGAGTAACAATTTATTCACTGCACTGAAAAATGTCAGCTTGCAAACACAGCTATGTTTGTAATCGGGTCATTGGGTGCAATCCGAGATGTCACCTTAAATATCAACACTGCGGTAGACGGTTGTCAGGGGTTGAATCAGCTATCATCCAAGGCGTGTTAAAAAATCGGAACAGGTTGTTAAATCATAATAAAACACTTGTGGGTGAGAATACTTGTCACTGTCTTTCTTTTTGTGATGTATATTCTCTCTCTCAAAGAGATATTAGCAGTCAGCTTTTGGAATCAGCATGTGACACGCACGCTTGTTGCATGCAGATCTTTTTGAGTTTCTAATTATGTCTCGTTTTGAAAAGTAATAAAATTATATTTTTGATATATAAAATGTTGTTCCATCATTACGAGCCTTGATTTCCAGCCGACGGTCCCAGCAGAGGGTTAATTTTCAGAAGAAAATTAAAGACGCCTAAAGACACCAGTTTAATGACACCACCCTGCAAACCAACCAAATACTCAACTGGGTATAATTAACCCTTTCATTAAAGGGATGTTCCTATCGTTTAGTCCGGAGAGCTAGTGTGAGGTCATGCCAGGACAAAAGAGTCCTTCCAGAGACGTCTCCAAGGCTCACACACACTAAGTGACACTCTCCGGCAAACGATCGTATTACAACGGTCTGGGTAGTGGTTGTAAAAAGAAAATGGTTTTCTTAGTTTTATTTATGTGAACATGCAGACACAAGATTCGATTGTACTCAACTATCTGTCTATATATTTGTAGATAACAAACAGACTATTATCTGTATATACCCGGCTAGCAGAAAATCATTCAGAGTCTTGTTTTTCACTTCTCTCTTTTTCCTTCTCTCGTCTTTTTGTCTATTTAAACATGGTGCTTTTGTCACAATTACACCAAACCCATTCTTCATATTAATTTCAATTCAAAATTTTTGTGAATATCAATTGTTTAGATCCAACCTGAAAACCTAATCTATTTTAATTGCCCATCGATTTACATCATAACCCCAAATCCAAATATGAAATTGTATTGCCAAAATCCCTAAACCAACTGTTTTAATAATTCTTTCGACTTTTTATGTTTTCATTGTTTAGAGTCTTCATCAGTAATTTATTCTGAATTATCCGTCTACCAATCTCATCATGCCACAAATCCACCCAGAGTGATAGTCATGACAAAAACGAGGCAACTTCTTTGTGATGGTTTAGTTGCCTTATCTGGATCCATGTATGGACTGCATAACCATTTGGAATTCATTCCTCGTAGCTGGAAAATAACTTGAGATGGAGAGAAAAACACAATGCCAATTTATTCAATCTATCATCGATTTTTCTGGCAGGATGATTAGTCACAGAACAGTCCTGTTAAAGATCTTTATTTGACTCAAACTATTTCAAACATCCACTCTCCTAATATGTGATCTTGGTCAGCCAATCAGACCCTCTGATATATCTCTCAGCCCCAATGCTTTTGTCTTTGATAATGTTAAGAATAATTTTCAGATAAAACTGAAACAAAGAGAAAAAATTTTTTTTTAAATTATGAATTCTTTTTTGTTGTACTTACCAAGAAGTGAAGTGATGATGCCAGAAATGATCTGTGTGATGCCAATTACCTTGGGCCACGGATGCTGCCAAATCTTAGTTTCATCAGAGACCATGTTGGGATGAATTTGGCGATCATACTGCCAGTAATTGGTTCGGCTGACTGAAATCGCTGAAACTTGAGTGCCATCGTCAGTGTTTTCGACGTCTATTTGGGGATGATAATGGAAGGCCGCCATTGCTTCAGGAAGAGGGGCCTGGATGTTTCTAAAAGAAAAAAAATGTTTGCATTCAGTTTTAGCTTGGAATGGAATGGAACGAAAATCTCCCAACATTGTTTTATACAAATAGCCTCCTCCATGGATTATCTTGGAATTTCTCTTTACAACCAGCTATGGGGTCGGTAGCCCAAACACATGACTCACAAAATTTTAAACGGTAAAACCCTAACCTATAAACTCTTCTTCACTAGTAATCTTCTTTCTATATAGTAAAAGTGAACGTATACTTGTATGAATAATCACGTATGCAAATTTAATTTTTATAATCAAAGCCACCTCGGCTTTATCTAATAAATGATAATAAAAAGAAAATCTTTCACTTTTAATATATACACTAAAAAAATATTCCCTTTTCTTCATTGAAAAAATGTTTGAAGTTAAAGTTGGAAAAATGTTTAAATCCAGCTTCAAAATGTTTTTTTTAACCATTTGGAAGCTGGATTTAAACATTTTTCCATACATTCTAAGTTTGCTGATTTTAAGAAAAATAAATACAAAAAAAAAACAAATTGAAAACAGATGAACACATGTAAACTTCTTATCGATTAGTTTTGTCTTCTTTTTCTTATAGATTAGTTTTCGTTTCAATGCTTTCAAGTAGTGAATAGGAATTAGCGAACAAGCAAAGCAGTCTACTCGATAATATATGTGCTGTCTGTGTGTGCCTCTGTCCAAGGATGCAATTTAAAATAAAGGCTTATAACAAGATCAAACAACTTTCCGAGACATATCACAATTATAGCACAGAATTTCAGGTTTACTTGAAGCATTAGCAAAGCAAAACTTACTCGCTATCTTAGTCACTCTTTATACTCAGCAGATTGCAGGAGTTATTAATACTTTGGAATGTATTCATCACATGATGAAACGATATTTGTACACAAAATGTGAGAGGTTTCTCAATAATCAAAAAATTATGTTAGTCAAATCTAACAGTTTTCAAATGATGAATAAGTTTTAAAGTTCAAGTTAAAAGGTCATCATTTGAAAAATTTCAAATTGTGTTTTATGTGAAAAGAATATATAAATTAATCAAAATAGAATTTAACATAAAAAAAAAAAAACATGCTTAGCTTTAATAGCAGCTACAAAAAAAAATAATTCAGACCTGAGATGCAAGCCATAGATAAAATTTTAAGAAAATTTTATCTTTTGCAAATAAATAATTGAACCGAATATCGCCGGGAATAGTACAAAGTCAGGGGCTTTTATATTTTTTGATTATGTGGTGCTTCTACACAATAGGAACCAAACTAGACAGACTTTTGCCGAACTAAACCTAAAACTTAGGTTAGGGTTGAAAAAAAAAAAAAGAAGAATAAAAGAAAACTTTGGTTTGTATTGTGTAGAAGTACTGCTTATGTATTACTAGCTGAAATACCCATCCATGCCGGGTTTCTCAACTTTTCTTGAATTTTATAGCCAAGATTAGAAGTTAAGAACATCTATTAAATATTTTTCATACATTTTTCTTTATTTAAAAAAAAAAAAATCAAATTAAAAAAAAAACAATAATAAATTCAAGTCTATGATTATGATCGATCAGCTAAGAATATAAGAATGCTATAGCAAAAAAAAAAAAATACACAGATGTGAGATTCGAACCCACAATGGCATAAATTATTAGAACTGAAGGCAAACGTTTATCTACAAACCCACTGATTTTACAAAAATATTTGATCTTTTTAATTGTGGGTTTTTTAACCTCTCCACATAGATCTAAAATAAAAGAAACATAAAATAAAAAATCTTATTAAAGTAAAAATATATTAATGAATATTTATCAATTTTTCTAATACATTTTTAATTAAACAATACGTCAAATATGTACAATGATTTGATATGAAAAGTAGTTTTCAGACAAAAAAGAATGCTAAAAATGTTGGAACATTTGTTTCTCTAATGCTATTTTTAGATACTTTTAATTTTGAATAATGAGTTTTAAAAAGGTTTAAGAACTTCAAACATCGAATCAAAGGTGGTGATTCCAAATCTATGATTGGTTTAATTCTGATGCCGCCGCCACACACATAAAGACAACTTTGCTTATATATATATATATATATATATATATATATATATATATATATATATATAAATAAATAAATGTTTTGAGGTACAAAACTTATAAATACATTTAAAAAGAATGCGTGGAAATCTCTCAAAGGCCCTTTCGACTATCATCTTGTCAGGAGAAAATCGATAGTTTTAATTAATAATAACATCGAAAGAAAGAGCAAAATGGGGAATTGAGTGTGCCAAAATTAACGATAAAACGATTAAAATTCAATTTAATGATTTTGTTAAAAGTCGATTAAAAGGCACTACGTTGGGGGGGGGGGGGATTGGGAGGGAGTTCAAAGTTCCCCAAAGAGATTAAGCGATCTTATAAATTCCTTCTGCCAGCACAAGAAAGGTTTTCGAATAGCGATAGAGACAGATTCCAATATTTTCAAATGCTTCTTTATTTAAATATCTACTGAAGAGGTATAGTCACCACTAAATAATTCAATTAAATAATATCATACGATAAAAGAGCAGAATTAGATCTATTAACCTTTCTGTCGCTTTTTTACATTCTTGTCTTAAACAGGATGTGGCTTCTCTTTATATTTCAAAGCGTATTGCTGCGTCTAACGTTAGACCCAGTTTTCTACGGAGCGTGCTTTTATGCGTGATGACATTAATAAGTTGTCTGAAAAGTGTGAATATCTTATTAGTATTCGTCATCATCTCTGGTTTGCAGTTAAAGGCTTCTTGTCTTTTTTTGATTTCTTCCGTTTCTGCAAGTATCTGTCTATTGGTGATGAATTTACCAAGCAACATGCTTCTATAAAATATAATAACAACTTGCCCTTCTTGTTCGAAGACGTTATGGTTGTGAAATAAATAATGGAAGCAAACATATATTTAATTTTTCGAACACTGTATTAACAGATATCGAAATTAAAGTTTTGTTTAAGGGGTTAGATTTTTGTATTCCCCCTACCCACATTAACAAAGAGAAAACCCTCGCTTCTTTCGAGGTTTTGTTTTCTCAAATTAGACATCACTCTCCTAGTTCTTTAGATAATGTTTCTAGAATGAAATCTAGGTTGGTTGACTTGGCACACCAATACAGTAACGCGTCCATTGACCACAGTGACTTTATTTGGAATAAAACGCAATTTCAAACCATAAAAGCGTTAAAATCTAATGAAGACATTTACATTTGCAAACCAGATAAAGGTGCGGGAGCTGTGGTATTGGATCGTAGTGACTATGTTAACAAAATGTTAACGACACTACTAAATTTTGTAGACTTGGCCCTGTCGAGTCTGCAGATAATACTTGTAAGAACGAGATCAAGATGCAGAAGCGTCTTCTTTTTTTATTTAAAAAGAAGGTTTTTTCGAAGGAGGTCTATGATAGGATCAGACCCTCTGGGTCATTGCGACCTAGATTATATGGTCTTCCTAAAATACACAAGGAGGGGGTGCCACTGAGACCTATATTATCTATGATAGGGTCCGCCCAACATTCTTTGGCTCAGTGGCTCCTAGGAATCCTGCAACCTGTGCGTGATCTATACACGACGCACTGCATCCCTGATTCCTATCAGTTTACTGAAGTTCTATGTGGGTTAGATCCGGATTCTGAGACATCATTTATGTGCTCTTTTGATGTCTCTAGTCTCTTTACTAATGTACCTTTAGATGAGACTATAACTATTTGTGCCTATGTGCTCTATGAAGGTTGCCTGACTGCCCCTTGTTTCCCTAGGGAGATCTTCATAGAATTGATACTTCTATGCACTAAATCAGTCGAGTTCAGCTTCGAGAATATAATCTATAGTCAGGTCGACGAGGTCTCAATGGGTAGTCCATTGGCCCCCACTTTAGCTGATATCTTCGTTGGATATTATGAATCCGTTTTATTTAGGTCTTTAAAGATGTCCACTACTTATGTTAGATATGTGGATGACACTTTTGCGATGTTTTCTTCGCAGAGTGAAGCACTGGCATTCTTTCATAAGTTAAATTCTATTCATGAGGCTCTAAAGTTTACGATGGAAAGTGAGAAGGATAATTGTCTTCCCTTCTTGGATGTTCTTGTTGAACGTTCAAGGGGTGGCTTTCTCAATTCAATCTACAGGAAGCCTACTTTTAAGGGCCTGTATGTAAACTGGTCTTCTTTTGTGCCTAAGTCTAGAAAGGTAGGCTTAATTTACACATTTTGCATAGAGCCCTCGTGATTTGTTCTCCAAGTAGATTAGAGTGTGAACTTAATAGGATCAGGGATATATTCATTGATAATGGTTATCCAGAGGACCTTATCAATGATTGCATTAATAAAAAGGTTACTGACTTTAAATCCCCTAAAATATTTGGGCCTGTAAAATGCCCCATTTATTTGAAATTACCTTGGATAGGGGGAAATAGTAGGTAAACAGATTGTTGATAGCATTAGTAATTGTTTCTACTCTGTTTCCTTACGATTAGTTTATGCTACTAGACCTGCTTTTCCTTCCTTTCACAAATTATAGTAATATTGTATACCAATTTAAATGCCAATGTGATGCTGACTTCCTTGCATTTGCAGACCCGCATAAACCAGCACGTTCCATCAAAAATACGTCAAGGAAGGGTAGGATCCTTGTGTTACCCCTCCTCTAACTCTTTGGACTCTGCTATTGGCCAGCATTTGGTTGAAAACCCTAGCTGTGCCAGTAGCTATAAAATAGCGAGGTCTTGAGGTCTTGCATAGAGCAGATTCCAAGAACCATTTGAAAATATTGGAATCTGTCTCTATCGCTATGCGAAAATCTTCCTTGTGCCGGCAGAAGGAATTTATAAGATCGCTTAATCTCTTTGGGGAACTTTGAACTCCCTCCCAATTTCCCCCCCCCCTAACGTAGTGTCTTTTAATCGACTTTTAACGAAATCATTAAATTGAATTTTAATCGCTTTATCGTTAATTTTGGCACACTCAATTCCCTTGACCTTTTCAGTATGAAGAGTTTAAAAAGTCAGAGCAGAAGTGCTGCATTTCAACTATCTTCTCCCCGTAAATGTCTATGTATAGAAAGCATGTATATGACAGTCCCTCATGAAGCCGGGGTTGACAATACCCTCCAGATGGTTTTCTCTCAGACAGTAGTTGGAAAATATCTATACAAAAAAAAATTTGTAAAACATTCACAGCAGAACTTTTCTTCTACTACAACTGAAAAGAACTTTCCTTTCCTTTTCCGAGTGCCTAACATCAGACGAAATTCCCATGAACAGAGTTTCTTTCCAAGAACTTCCCACCTGTGGAATACATTACTACAGAACTACTTCCCTGCAGACTACAACATGGTCTTCTTCAAATCCAATGTCAACAAATACTCATCATAAACCGTCCTCAAAAGTAATCAAACTTTGTTAATTCCATTAATCATTTTCAATCATCTCATAATATTCATCATTAAACTGACAATCTATCTATCTCATTAACCCTTATTCTCAAGTGACTTTTGGTCTAGATAAATGATGACTCATTAGTAAAAAAAAAAAATTAGTTAACTATGGATCCATTTCCTTAACTACGAGTTGTCTCTGGTAACATCATCATCATTTTGGGGATTTAAAGTCGCTAAATAGAAGGATCTTACATGACATGTCTTTCCCCACTAAAATATCTTCAACAACTGAGAACTCAGATGTGGAGAAAGTATGTTTGGATGTCAAAGCTATTGAGGTTATTTAGAGGTTTTGTTACCTCAGGGATACCATTGGAGCACAGGGAGGCACATTTGCTAGTATGATTGCAAGAGTAAGTTCAGGGAACGTCTACCATTACTAATCAGCAGAGTGTTGTCGCTGTTGACCAAGTCTATCGGGTATGTGTATGCAATGTGATGAAGTATGGACATGCAACCATGCCCAGTTGAGGACATGCGTTGCATGAAGAGAAATATGAGAATGATAGGATGGATGTGCAATGCAAGTCTTAAAGACAGGCTTAGAACTTATGACCTCAGAGAAGGATTGAATCTAGACAGTATAGGGAGATGTGTGCAGAACACGAGACTTCGATGATATGGCCACATTGAAAGAATGGATGCAAGTTCTTGAGTTAGTAGATGTAGAACAGTTGATGTAACAGGGTCAGTTAGCAAGGATAAGATCAGGTCCACATGCTTTGGAGGCGTCAAGGTTTTTTATGATTTCCAGGACATCGGAAGAGGTGATGATCAGATCATCAAATGTGGCTTCTGTCCGCAGTGGAAAATTTGAGAGAAAGTGGTTTGTGGAATCCAAAGTGGAGTTCAACGCGAACCATTGGGAAGCCTTATCCGTTGCCGTGCAAGCAACATCATAGTGGTTGGATAGTGAGTGAATTGTTGAATGCCCATTATTCACCAGACTATTATGGATTTTCCAGGAATCGCGAGTTCAAATTTCTGTGAATCAATGTGTTTACTGGTCATCTAGGTATACACACCCTTAGCTGCGGCTATTACACTCATGATTTCTTGATGCTATAAATGTTTGTTTATTTGTATTTGATTTATGGCGGTTGAATCGGCAGAATGCTTGCTGCCTATGCGCAATAGTAGCTGAACAGGTTGAAGTGAACCATTGGGGAGAATGGAGCTTGCTTTAGAAAAAATGAGATCGTCCGATCAGCAAAGATGGTAATTGGTGATTAATCTGATGTTGCTAAGGTAAACAATTCTGACTTTACATCAAATTATGGCATTCCTTCGACTAAAACAGTATAATTTTAAATTAATACATTTAAAAAAGTGATATTTATTTAAAGAATATTAAGCTGACAATTATTTTTATAGTAAAGAGATAAAATATTTGTTTTAAAAAGCATTAAATTGCTACAATTTTAAATAAAGAAATATATTTGTTTTATTTATTTAAAGTAGTAATACACATCGACGAGAAAATGGTTTGGATAATTACAGATTTCAGGGTAGTTCTATTAAAATAGTCATATCTTAAAAACTAAAGCACTTTAAGTGCTCAAAATACCATCATTTTTTTAGGAACTGAATATCCTTTCAGGTGCATTCATGAATAATAATATACATTATATATTTTTAAGAGTTTTGAGCTATTTTCAGCAATTTACGTCACTTTTTTTTTTTACCTCCGCATCGTTTAAAAGTCTCGTACCAACCCTCTGTGCGGAATTTCGTCCTGAAATTTGGAAACCAATCAGGGGATACATCACTTTTAATGTTTGTCGGTGTACAAAGTAATTCGGCTCATTCATTTTTTTTTAATTTTAAAAATAATCCTTCAACACGACGTCGGTTGAACATTTTCGAAAAATAAATTTTCGTCGCCTAATTAGTAAGTAAATCAATCTTTTTACTTTTTTATGCATTAAAATTATAATTGTATATATGTGTTCTCTTTTGGTAGTAATAATAATCCATTACCCTATCTGAAAAAAAAAACGTTTTCTATTTATAGTTTGAAAAACTGACTAGTAGTAGTAGCAGTAATAGTTGGCAGCTATAAACACCAGGCGATTTTTGTTTATTTTCATTCTAGAACGAATTTTTAAAATTTGAAAATATGAATATAGAAAATGTTACATTTTTCGTACCCCAACTAGTAAATAAATTAATCTTTCATCTTTTTTTATGCATTAAAATTATAATTGTACGTTGTTTTGTCTTTCGGTAATAGTAATTTTAAATTACCTTATCCTAAAAATATTGTCTTTTTTTTTTGGCTGCTAGTATTGCTGATATAACAATCAATCAGCAGCAGCTAGTCTTGTAAAGCGTTGTAAAATTCGTTTATAAACTTCTTTTAAAAGTAAGACAAAAATACTTTTTGTGCTTAAAAAAGTTAATCCTATTTGGGTCTTTTATAAAAAATACTTCAAGAAATACTGGTTTTCACTCAACTTTCGAACTTCTAGTAGTAATGACTTTCTAGTCGCCAATTAAAAAAGAAAATAAGATTCTACTTTTTTAGACGATTACGTGTGAACACCCTTAAAGTCTTGGCGAAAAAAATAATTTAGAATTTAGAGTGGGGGATCAGTTTCACATATAAATTTAATGTAAAATGATCTCCGATTTCCCGGCCATTCTTGCTTTTTAGTGAAATTTATAAAATAAATAATTACTCTATCACTAACTCTAGGTACGACTAACAAGCCCACCTCCTAAAAATGCTTTCTTGAACGTATCGTACCATTAACCTTAAATATGAGTGGCAAGCCACCCCCTAAAAGACTCCCTTAACCCTAACACTAAGTACGAATGGCAACCTCCATCTAAAACAAAACCCCTTCCTTAACCTTATCACTAACCCTAAGTCCGAGTGGCAAGCCCTAATCCTACAAAAAAGCCCATTAAAACCACACATAATCGTCTAAAAAAAAAAAAAAAAAATTTAAAAAACAGACACCCATAAAAAAAATTGGTTAATGCCTTAAAACGCTAGAATGGCCCGGAAATGGTGAATTATTCTACATTAAATATGTGAAACTAATCCCCCACTCGAAATTCTAAATTAATTGTTTTGTTTTTTATTTCTGTTAAGTTTTCAGAGTGTTCACATAACCTGAAGTTCAAGTGTAAGCCCCCCCTCCTCCCACAAAGACCCTCATAATCGTCTAAAAAAAAACAAAAAAAGAAAAAAACACAAACAAAACAAGAAAAACGCACATGATTTATCTCCCATAGAAAAAATAATTAACTGTCCTAAAACGCTAGAATGGCCTTGAAATGGGGGATTGATTTATATTCAATTGATGTGAAACTGATCCCCACTGTAAATTCTAAAATAATTGTTTTTGTTTCTTTCTTTCTGCCAAGTTTTTCAGGGTGTTAACATGTAATTGTCTAAATAAAAAAAGTAGAATGTCATATTTTGGGGAGGCAAGGGGGTGAGCTAGCGGAAGGTGTTAATCTACAATAATGCCAAAGAAATATTGCAATATATTCATTTTTAAACAGTCCTAGTCTTAGATTTTTGTTTCTTGTACATAAAATGTATTACAATTCAATTTTGAGTTTTCTAACTTCTTTCTTTTAATGGATTCATGGTATTTTTAAGGTATTGCAGCATATTTATGTGCACTTAGTGCAGATTACTTGGAAACCATTAATTTCTGGAGATTTTCAATGACACATTCTGATTTCTTGTACAAAAATACACTTATATGATAAATTATTGAGATATTTTAAGCAATTTAAATTTCTTTCATGTGTATTGCTATTTAAAGCTGACAATGACAATTATTTCTACGGAGAAGGAAGGGTCATTTTTTTTTCTTAATAGTTTTGAACCTGTCAGACATTATTTCAAAAAGATATTATTAACAGTAAATTATTCATAACAGGAATTTAACACGATCCCTGCTAGTTCAGAAATAATAAATTAAAAAACAAAAAAGGGAATTAAGAGGGTATTTTGAGAACTATCAGATGGAATATTTAGATATCTGTTCTGAGACAAGGGCAAAAAATGTCATTGTGGAGCTCAACCAAACAACCAACAAAGGTTCAAATTCATGATCAACGCTACAAAAATCCTTTGTTAATAAATAAACCTGTTAAGGCAGTTTTCAAAAGAGTCAGAGAAAATATTAGGATAAAAATGTGAACAAATCTTTTGCGATACAAAATTTTAAAATGTCTTTTACAAGCAGATACATCAACAGTTAAATGAGAAAAAAAATTAATTAATAAAAAATTTATTTTTAATTAACAATTTAATATATTTTGTTTAAAAATTTTTGAGAGGAGGATTGATAATTTGTATTATTTGACTACTGTTTTCATCTTGGATGTTATTTTCAACGTTTCGTCCGATGTAACCTTAGCCCTTAATGTGTGTCTTGTTGAACTCAGAAATCTGTAAGAATTTCGAACGGTACCCCTTAATTTAATTCAAAGGGTAGCTTACACTCGTTCTGTCAGCTATGACCGGATACAAGTCTTAATTCATAATTATATTCTTTGTATCACCTGCACTAAGGATTGAACCTACAAATACAAGAACATCATCACTTAGAACTCATTATTTCTTAGCACTTATATCTGTTATGCCAAAGGTCCTAGACTATGAATTTTAGGAGCCTTACATCTATTCTTGTTTTAGTTGTGTAGTCTTACTACTTATCCTTGATATATACATATATACATACATACATATACATATATATATACACATACATCCCTATACATATATAAATACATCCATATACATATATAAATACATATATATATATATATCCATATATATATCCATCTCCATATCAATATATCCATACATATATCTATATATATATACATATATACATACACATATCTATATATATATACATACATACATATATCTACATATACATACATACATACATATATCTACATATACATATATATATACATATATCTATATATACATACACTTATCTATATATATAGATACATATATACATACATATATCGATATATAGATACATACATACATATATCTATATATATAGATACATATATACATACATATATCGATATATATAGATACATACATACATATATCTATATATATAGATACATATATACATACATATATCTATATATATACATACATATATCTATATATATAGATACATATATACATACATATATCTATATATATAGATACATATATACATACATATATCTATATATATAGATACATATATACATACATATATCTATATATATAGATACATATATACATACATATATCTATATAGATACATATATATATCTATATATATAGATACATATATACATACATATATCTATATATATAGATACATATATAAATACATATATCTATATATATAGATACATATATAAATACATATATCTATATATATAGATACATATATACATAGATACATATATACATACATATATCTATATATATAGATACATATATACATACATATATCTATATATATAGATACATATATACATACATATATCTATATATATAGATACATATATACATAGATATATCTATATATATATAGATACATATATACATACATAACTATATATATATATATACATATATACATACATAACTATATATATATATATACATATATACATACATATATCTATATATATATATACATATATACATAACTATATATATATATATATACATATATACATACATATATCTATATATATATATACATATATACATACATATATCTATATATATATATACATATATACATACATATATCTATATATATATATACATATATACATACATATATCTATATATATATATACATATATACATACATATATCTATATATATATACATATATACATACATATATCTATATATATATACATATATACATACATAACTATATATATATATATATACATATATACATACATATATCTATATATATATATACATATATACATACATATATCTATATATATATATACATATATACATACATATATCTATATATATATATATACATATATACATACATATATCTATATATATATATATACATATATACATAC
>CAUVYP010000055.1:85000-87642 GCA_963556195.1 Sepiola atlantica | reverse complement strand
CACATATATATATATACATATATATATATACATATATATATACATATATATGTATATACATATATATATACATATATATATACATATATATATATATATATATACATATATATATATATATATATATATATATATATATATATATACATATATATATATATATATACATATATATATATATATATATATATATATATATACATATATATATATATACATATATATATATACATATATATATATATATATACATATATATATATATACATATATATATATATATATACATATATATATATATACATATATATATATATATATATACATATATATATATATACATATATATATATATACATATATATATATATATATACATATATATATATATACATATATATATATATATATACATATATATATATATATATACATATATATATATATACATATATATATATATATATACATATATATATATATATATATACATATATATATATATATATATATATACATATATATATATATATATATACATATATATATATATATACATACATATATATATATATATACATATATATATATATATATACATATATATATATATATATACATATATATATATATATATACATATATATATATATATATACATATATATATATATACATATATATATATATATATACATATGTATATATATATATATATATATATATATATACATACATATATATATATATATATATACATATATACATATATATATATATACATATATATATATATACATATATATATATATACATATATATATATATACATATATATATATATACATATATATATATATATACATATATATTATACACCATAAATAAATTTTTATTAAATATTTAAGTGTTTTTTACCTTCGGACGATATCGTTTCGAGCTGTTTGCCCTCATCCGTGCAGGGGTGGTTTTGCAGGCAGTCGCATTGGATCGAATTCAGTTCGTAGATTTAGGCTAGAATTACGAAGCAAATGCTCGGGACAACACGGCTACCGACAATCAGCACAGACAGTAGTTGAAATTAAGATACACTTACTCGGAAGCAGGACAAGTGTTATTGTTATCCAGCGTTCAACGCTAATAAGTAGAACATTTATATATTTACATACCTGATGAACCCATAATTATTTAATAATGGAATTAAACGCAAAAGGGAAATGGAAATCATATAATATATAAGTACAATACCCGTTTAATCAACATGTAAATTGAAATGTTTTTCTTTTCTGGGGGTTATAGTATGGTTTGGTCGGCACTTCTTTTAAATTGAGAATAATGTGCTTAATTCATAGATGCAGCTCTGACAGGTACTACCACTCCTTCAATCCCGTAGGGAAAAAGTCCATTATTATACCTGCTTTAAGCCTATGGTGTGAATAGAAATGTATATAGTCGTTATTTTGAGTGGTTTTCCGGTTTACTTTACAATATATATTTGATTTTATTATGAGTGAGTCTAAAAATGTATTGAGTTATTTATGTCAGATTCATATGTAAATTTTATGGAGGGTTAAACAGTATCGAATTTATTTGTGATGTATTCAATTTTTGTGTGATGTCATCAGTATATCTAACAGTGTTAGGGGGGGGGCATCTAAATTTAAAAGGGCCAGATTAAAGGAACTCCAAGAAGAGGCAGGCAAATACTCCACTTAGAGGGTGTCCGCATTTTTGTTTATCGAATTTACTGTCAAATTAAAGTTTTGGAGGGAATGGTAAGTTCATGTTTTTTTTCTAAGTGCATCTAGAGTACATTTAAAAAAAATTCTAACTGGGGCATTAGTGTATAGTGATGTTACATCTAAGCTGTGTATACTTTTGTTTTCTACATCAATGTTTTTATATCTTGTTTAATAAGTCACCTGAGTTATTGATGTGGAAGGGGCTGGTGGTGCCCTTTAGTGTGTTAAGAGTGTTGGCTAAGATCCGTGCGATCTTGTGGATGGTGCTACAGATGCCAAATATTATAGGGCGTATGAAGAGGTTCGCTGTATGAGTTTTTTGGTAGGCCGGTAAATGTGGTAATAACGGAGCGGTATTCGATATCTGGTGCCTATTTTTAACGTTTGTTATGAGGTGTTTGAAGGATTTGTTAAAATGGTCGATGCTTTATTCTATAGTTTTAAAATTTGTTTTGGTATATGTGTCGGCGTCTGATAATAATGTAGATGTTTTTTTAAGTTTCAGTTTCTATCCATAACAACTATTTTCTTTATCTGATGGTTATGTTAATGTTCTTGTTGGCTAGAAGTGTTAAACTGTCTTTACATATTAGGGAGTAGTGAATCGTTGGGTAGAGTAGTTTTAGTTGATATGATCACTTGTATGAAGCCTATCTTTTAAATCAGTGTCCTCATGTCTGTAGTTATTTAAACTGTGTTGGGGGTGATATCTGAGTGCATTCCAGTGGCGAATTTAAGACCGAAACTGAGAGCTTCCGTTTCCATATAAGAATGTCCTTGAGTTGTGAGGTTTCGTATGAGATTCGGCCGTTTTCGTTTTCTACTTGCTGTTTTAGATTAGTTTTGTAAGTTTGTTTTCAAGCCTGGCTCTGTGGTGGGTGTTGAAACTTTTGATGGAGGT
>CAUVYP010000055.1:20000-77500 GCA_963556195.1 Sepiola atlantica | reverse complement strand
ATTTTCTCAAAACGCTCTCTAAGACCATAACTTTCGCCCATCCACCAAAATCACAGCCCCCCATCCTCCCTCTCTACCCATTCTCCTTTCCCTGCATACACCCCCCACACACAAACATCCCAACTTACTTTTCCCCTTCAATCTTGACCGCAGCCATCTGGTCAAACACCTCCCTCCCCCTCTTCCTTTACTCTCTCTCTGCCATCCACTTTACCCCTGCTCATCCCCCACCTCTTTCTCTTACCACCAGCCACAGTAGTCCTTGCTCACCCCATCTTTCTATTTTTCCCCACTCATTTTCTGCATTCATTTTTATTCTTTAACAAGTACGGACGTCCACCAAGTATTGGCCATTATTTTTCATTTTACTTTATTTTTCCTCCTAATATGTCTACCCTACATGTATCTGTACTTGCATGACATCTTTTCTCTATATCATCATCCTGATGAAGTCTTATAAATAAAGACGAAACGTTGATGTACACATAAAAAACATCCATTTTTTGGTTTTTCCTTTTCATTTTACCATATACATATATATATACATATATATATACATATATATATATATACATATATATATACATATATATATATACATATATATATACATATATATATACATATATACATATACATATATATATACATATATATATATATATATACAGTTTATTTTTACAAACATTTTTGCTACATATGTGAATATGATTCAGCTACCACTTTTTAAATGTCAAGCATCATCAGGACATCCACAGAATCTCTTTGTAAAACGTCGTAGCTGAAACATTTTGCAGATATGAAGAAAAAAATGTTTACATGAATAAACATATACGTATATACAATTGTACTTTGTATTAAGCACTATTTTATAAACGCCGTGGATCAATTTAATAAACACATATGGACAAACAATACTATAAGCACTATATATATATATATATATATATATATATATATATATATATATATATATATATATATATATTACATTTGGAATATAATCTTAAATAATTTTTAGTTTTCAAATTGTTACTAGCACGCGGATCTAGACAGAATGGGGGCACGAGAAGTGTCAATCGGCTGATGACACGCTAACGTGCGTTAGTGTCTTATCTATCTTCCTCCTTTCGGGCCGAAAACTGAATTTCGAGCTAGCCAAAAATTGTGTGTGTGTGATGTTAAGAATAGGTATATGTGTGCGTGTGTATGGAGGCGTATGAACGTTAAATGTCACCGGGTCATAAATGTAGAAAGAATATGTGCGCTTAACTCAGACGTTATTATTTTAATAAAAACAAACAAAAAAAACCATAAGATCCATTTCGATTGCTTTAGTTAAATATAAGATGTTAATTCCTACTCGCTATGTAATAGGTATTTAGATTGGCTGCGACCACCACTCTCTCTGGTTGTGTTTGAAGTGTCGAGGGTGAATTCAGTTTTCTGTCAGTCTCAAAAATGTAATTGTCAAATTGGATGCTTGAATAAAACGTCAAGGTTGAGATAAATTATTGCATCGACAATCATGTAATTTCGTGTTATTATATTTTACGTTATTCTTGCTCTGTTTACCACATTGAGCTCTCTTACCCGGATTTCTTCCTGGAATTATTCCATTATAACACTAAATATATATATATATATATATATTTAAGAAATGTGAACACTAACAAAAACAATGATTATTTTTGATAAATTAATTCATTTTAAATTCTGATATTTAGAAAAAAATTCGTTCTTTTCAAAGTAAGACATTTTTCTTTTTCGTCTTTTACATCTCTTTCCCGCTCAATGCATAACTGCTTCTTGTTGGAGATAATAGTCCGTTCATCTTATGGAAATAACGGTAAGTTTGTAAATAGGTCTCAATGTAGCATGTGTTTTTTTTTTGAATAGTGTAGAAATCTTTATGAATTTTTAGATGAAGATTGATAATTTGAATTATTTGGGCCACTGTTATAGTGAATGTTATTCTAAGAACATTTCGGCCGCTGTAAACTCTGGCCTTCTACAAGTATATATTATCGAACTCTGGAATGTTGTCTGTCGAACTGCTCCCAGTCATCGCTGGCGGAATGAGTGCTTACTACTCCCGTGGATTAAATAAAGGGTTACGTTCAAATTTCCGTCCCGATTCCCGAGTTCGACAGAAATATTCCCAACTCTGAAAAGTACACCTGAAAAAGGCCGAAGGTTACAGCGGCCGAAACGTTGTGAGAATAACACTCAAGATGAGAACAGTAGTCCGAATAATCTAAATTATACAAATGAAGAAATAGTCACATATTTTAAACATTTTCTATTCGAATGATATAAACGAAATTTTAAAGTTAACATAAATAATGTGAATTTTTCTTGAATAATTTATTTTTTTCAAAGCTGAACTTTCGACGACATTCGTCCTTGTCAAATAAATACTTTTTTGTTTTCTGTGAAAATGAGATGAATGAATTACGGTTAACTCGAAATATGAACGTAATTATTTTCAATTAGAAGACTGAGGTATATTGTACCATTTCTTTGTTAAAATATATACTTAAATGCCGTACGGGGAGAAAAAAACGTTGATTTATTTAGCTTTAGTATAATAACATATATATTCGCTACCAATTCTTGGCTATTGAGGGAAATATTTAGTATATGAAGATTGCGTGGTTTTGCAGTCGCACCGGGTAAATGTAATCCGATTGTCATATTCGATGAAAGTCTGGAAGGCATTGCAAGATATAACCTCCCATATTCTTCAAATCGAAAGGATTCCTTAGTTAATTGCATGTCGTGTCTTGGAGGCATTCCAACGCGTACCAGGGGAAAATCATAGTTGACTGCTAACCATAAGAAATATCAATTAATTGCTATATATATATATATATATATTATTGTCTTATAATGTATGAGCATAGTGACAAATACATGCACCAGTCATTATCAATGTGTGCATAGCGTATTCTTAAAATGTGCATTTACATAGGACTATGCTTAAATGAGTAAACCCTTACGCACACGTGTGCTTACACACATGAAATAATATATTCCATTCACGTGTGTGTTCTTAGTTTTATTTAACAGCATATTGCCAATAATCCAGTTATCTACGGCCAGATTCCTTTTAGCTTTTGTTAATATAATAGCGATTTAACGACTGTCTAATGGAAACTGCGCTACATTTCGTAAAGCTATGACGTCATATTACTTTAGCAGTTAAAAGAAAAGGCTATATTGACTTTACGTTTACAAATAAGGAGTGATTGGGGCTTCAATAAAAATCAGGTTCAAAATTTTCCGACGGTCCCGAGTTCGTCATAAGGCTATTGAAGAAAGCGCTGAGGTAAAACGGCGGAGATGTGATAACACGCCTTATCACTGATTTGATTAATACACATCGCTGTTGCTATTTGCGTGTATATGCTATATACTTCATAAAAAGTGAACGTTTAAAGATATACATAAACATATCTATATAATGAAGTTAAGTTTGTCTATTTCCCAACAGTTTCATCGATATCTCTTGTCCTACAAAGTCATTTTTCATGATGAATAGCTATTCTTCTTCTCGGTCATGCCCCAATCTTGTTCAGAACAATATGAGAATGGAGATGGTTTCGATATTGACCTGAACAGCAGGAGCACATTACATTATTAAGAAACTCTCCATACATTTCTCAATCTATTATAGCGTTCAGATTAACAATGGTATATGTTTAAAGAAATATTTAAGTATGTGTTTCTTAGAATTACTTGTATATCACAATAGTAGGTAAAATAGTATAATTTCGAATATTTCATTGCAATGCTGTTTTAATGAAATGATACAAGGGGCTGATAGTTTATCCTGAAGGATGAATGTCTTCGTAGCTAATATCGCAATTTTGTATTTTTGCTTAAGAACGTCTCGTTATAATGACACAGTCAATAATACAGAACAATACTTAAAAACTACGCGATTATACTTAATAAGAGTATAACACATACGATCATTTTGAGAATAGAAAATTAAACAAATGTAATGTTTTCTTAATCTACCTGAACACAAAACATAGATATGTTACTTCGGTTGCAGTTACTTAGATCCTAACAATAACTTAGTAATTATTATTTAATATGTAATTACATCTAAAAATAACTACATTTAGTGTGCAACAACAATCTAATTGATCCAGTCGTGAAGTATTTGTAAGTTTACGGTGATAACACAACCGATACTTTAATTGTTTGTTGTTACAGCATGTCAAATTACTTTCATCCAATGGTGATTTAGAACACTATTTCCGTGTGTAAATTTTCAGCTCCCAAAAAGCTTTCCAGTGTCTTGAAATAAAATTATAGAAGATAAACCCGTACACCAGCAGATTATTGAAATTTACACTTTCATATTATAAAATTTAATATTCATTAACCATAAAACGTTATATTTTTTTTTAATTGATACAATTATCAACATAACCGACTTTATAAAAAGCAAAGAAAACCTTGTACTTAATTTCAGGTATAAGTTAAACATTAAAACATTCAAATAGAAATAGTTTTATGGAGTTTAAAAATGAGATCACGATTTACTCAAGTTTCTCAATCTGTCGGGCAACGCTGGGACACGATCCTGCAAGGTAATATGTATATTTATTTCATGGACATCATTTAGAAAATAGCATGAAGCCATCTGACGTAAAGAGCTAAGAAAATACTACTTCCAAATCAAAATCCAGCCAACGATAAGTGTTGGATACATTTATACTCAGAAAACAGCAGTCATTCCCTCTATATCATAAACATCGCTCATTGAATGTAAGGACTAAATGTCAAAATGAGAATATATATATATATATATATATATATATATATGGCATTTATTTGTTTATTTTGTTCGCAATACGTTTGAACGAATTCAATTATTTATACAGAAAAGAGTTTTTACCTAAATGTCAGTTGTGAATAATTTTCCCGGCACTAATGTTAAGACCCAGATAGGGAGTGACATGCATATTTAAAATATAATTATCCATGGACACGTTTTTTGTCGTATCAGCGTAGCTGAACTCAGCGAGATTCGAAACCGGGACCCCAGAGACTGAATACCAATCCCCACTAATGATCGAACGTATCTCTTTTTTTATATATGTCATTTATTTGCTGTATTGGATAACGGTATTTTTGGATGAATTAAATTATTTATACGGAAAATATATTTTACCCGGTCGAATATTTTTGCTATTAAATAATTTTAAACGCCAAAACGTAATTAAATCAAAATATATTGATGTAGAGTATTAAAATAATTATTAACGCTATTGATGATGGTTACCCATTCATTTATTTTTTACATTTTCGCTTATGTTTAAATTTGTTTTAAACATAACGTATATCATATATCTATGACGTCACGCCAAAGTTATAATTATTTCGTTCAGGTACTATTTATAAGTAAGTCCAATTACGTCAGTAGGTAGTTCCTCATGAGTAAAATTTCAATGTTCGGTTTTCCGGTCATGGCATCCGATTTATTAGTTCGGATATATTATTTACTATTAATTTAATATTCTATATTTCTACAAATAGTTGAGATCTCTGATATATCAAAATGAGACAAGTCCCGCAATGTATTTATTTATATAAGATGCTTGTTTTGACTAATTATATATATATATATATATATATATATATATATATATATATATATATATATTAATCTTATACATTTGGTGTATATACATACGTATACGTTTCATCCTTCCGGAATCGTCAGCTTCGAGATACTTATTGAAACCTCGGAACAAGTCGTGTCTATAACTCAAATTCCGACGTCTTAACCCACACGGCCACCATGAACAACTACATACACGGTGAGTATTAAACCTATTGAAGACAGCCGACGTCAATAGTGTTCAACTTATGAAGGAACATGCACTAAAGCTATGATTAGAACGGCTGTATTAATACTACGTACTACAGTGTCCAGACTATATTAGGGGGATTTGTATGTTATAGAAGACAACTTAACGCATAAATAAATATTTAATTATTTAAAATAAACTGTTTATCGACGATATAAAATCTTCATGATTAGAGATAGTTTGTGTTTTTCTTTTTTTTCCTTCCTCGTGGCATGGTTTTTTAAATATCCGTATGGTCTAACAAGTGCTTTTTTTAACACGTGTCTATCAGGAGGATCGCCTCGGTGCGTGTGAGGGAATTACAGATGTTTTCCGATGCAAGAGTTGAGTAATTGAGTGTGTATGCTTTAAAAGACAAAACCACTCAGATATCTGATTTTTTTAAAAATATTTATTTAAAAGCAATTTAGTTTTGACAGTATAACGTCTTCTACTTCTAATCCTTAAGATATTATACCATCTGAACTAAGTTGATTTATAATAAATAAATATGTATTTTAACATATGTGTGTGTGTGTGTTTGGGTCCTCTTAAAACTGATGAATTCAAATTACTCAACTGTTGCATCGAGAAAAAACTCTAATATTTTTTAAAATTTTATTTCATCCAAAGTCACTCTAGACAAGGAATGGTGTAAAGAGTTAAAAAAAAAACTACTTCAATTAAAAAAAAAACTAGCCAATAATAAGTGTTGATTGGATAGATTCCGACCCAGAAAACAGCAATTATTTCCCCTCTGTTAGAAACATAGCTCATGGAATGTGAGGACTAAATGACAAACTAACGGAAGCGAGAGTAACGAGGTTGCCGAAAGTAAACCCAAGGCCCACTTTCAACTCTCATCATATATATATATATTCCCTCCAAATATGATCTGAGGTTAAGATCGGATTCTAACTCTGCCTGATGAGATCTTAGTTTATAGTAAGTGTTGATCGATAACATCGACATGTCAGTGTCGCAGATTTTGTACATGTCTTGTAAATAAAATTATCATATATATATATATATATATATAGGCAGCATCTTCTCGTGCAGGCGAGTATTGTTGAATATAAGAGACAACTCGTGTCCAGATATCCTTTGGTAGATCCCTTCAATATTCCGAATCAGGATCTTAGTTTCGGAGGGGAATGACGCATTTGACGATGCATTTTTCTGATACTAGCGCCATAGCCCAACACTTAACTAACGACCACTCCTGCCCCCGATCGGAATATAGAAAACTCTTCGAAAATACCAAAATCTTAGAATTTAGTACTAACGAACAAAATCTCCATATATTAGAAGTTCTATATATAAAAACCAAAAAAGACCTAATTAATAGAATTAGCTTTAATATCAGTAATACTATTAAAAAATGTCTATAGTTCTAAATATAGTTTCGTACTTAGTACATAATTCCCGCCAAAACCTTCTATAATGCTCACACTTGGTTTGTACCTGATTAACCTAATTCCCCTGAAGATGGGCCCGGAGACTAATCCCAACTATGGCAAATTTATCAGCCAATTCCCCCTCCGAAACTAAGATGCTGATTCGGACTATTGAAAGGATTTACGAAAGGATATCTAGACACGAGTTGTCTCTTATATTCAACAATACACACACACACACCCACATACACATATATATATATATATATATATATATATATATATATATATATATATATATTAGTACTTCATGTATCCACATAAAATATTATAGGGAGATATAATTTTTTATGTATCAGTTTTCAGTATTTACTTCAATATTCTCGATACGAAAGTAGAGCTAGGTAGTAAGCAATGAAAATATATATGGCAATCAAGCTACACAGAGGCTCCCGTGTTTTATCCCCGGGGGCATTTAGCCTGACGATTCCCCCCGGGGATGAAACACGGGAGCCTCTGTGTAGCTTGATTGCCATATATATTTTCATTGCTTACTATATATATATATATATATATATATATTTAATTTAAATTAACCCTCTCTATATTGCAACCCGTTTTAAATCATATTTATTAAAAAATGACTTTCTATAAAAACCTTTGTTTTAAAACATGTTGAACAATATTAGCTTTTAAGAAAACACTGTGTAAATAAACAAATTATGTAGCAAAACTAAAACCTCCGACCGTAACCAAACGACAGAGATTGCGTTTACATAACCTAAATTAGCTGAGTGATATTTGCATACGCTTAAACTCTTTAAACGACTGAGCAAATAAAGTGATATCATAATTTAAAACATGATTAAGAAAATAAAACATTCAATACAACTCGACGTTCTATCAAACTAAAAACAACTTGTAAAACAAACCGAAAATAATTTCTTTTTAATCCAGGATTACTAGATAGATGTAACCCGAGTAGCTAAAGCAGACATAATAATAAATTATATATTTTTTAAATGAATATTGACTCTTGTAACACCTACGATCGAGTACTGCGATGTTTTACTTTTTACTTATAATACGGTGATTCTGTATTTTGGGGGCAGGTGAAATTTAAATCTCTAATAAAGAAGTCATTTGAAAAGGGAGATAATTCAAACTGTTTTATTGATGTGACCATAAGCTATGAGGAAACATGAATTAAAGAGGGTACCTATGCAGTTTACAGACCGGGTGGAAATAATAACGTCATAATTTAGGAAGCCATTATTAACATTGTAAGGTTGGGGGTTAATTAACTATTCTGTACTTTCACCGAACAATTTAATAAACAGAATAGTTAATCAACCCCTACCACTTGTTAGGAATGGTTTTCTTAATTATCTCCCCTGTTAATAGATACTTCTTTGCCCTAATAATACAGAAACATATGGCATGTGAAATTAATTTCCCGAACAAAGCAATTATATACCACGTGTATTTTTCCTTATAACATTTAAAATCAAGATATAATAATAAAAAAACGTATGTCTAAAATCGCTGTTAAAATGATCTAAATCCATTGGAGTTTTTTTTATTTCAGTAAAATGTCTAAAAGTGTAAGGCTTAAGCTTAAGTGGTCCCAAGAAGAAATTGAAAGTAGTCTTGCTTAATCGGTGTCTAATTATTCTTGATCAAATTAAATGCTAATCTGAAATATTTGTATTTTCAAATCAGAGATTGTACGCATATTATCCTCTTCTTCTTTCGTGTGGATCAGATGATTCTGGGGTTGGCATTAGTTTCCCCGATATTTTTCTAGTTAGAAATCTTTCTGGAAATACATCGGCTACTTACGGGAAGGACCACGAGAAAGTTGCCAACATCCCTAAGTGAAAGTGATACTGTGGAACCGACTGGAGTCGAACTTGCAACATCCAGCCTTTAACCATCGTTACCTATTTTTACTCACTTTGCATGAAAGAAATTAATATAGTTACTTTTACTACTCCAACCGGATGTGTTCTAAAGTTCATAATTATCAGTTAATTAGTTCAGTAGTGAATCCTGTATATTTAAATAGACAACCATAAGACATACCGAACTTTGTATAGTGATTGCTACTTGTTTTCAGACGAAAATCCATCAGTAGGTAATTAATATGCCTGGTTTTTGTCACGCAAATGGCTAAGAAGGTTTGCTAGTCTAGCTGCAGAAATGATGCAAGTTCACATTCTGTCGTTTATAGATACCTATGTTAGTACCCCATTTTTGTATCCCATTTTAGTATGCCATTTATCTTTCGTGCAATGGGTTGTTTCCATAGGATCTTATTTGGATGAATAGAGCCAGGTTTGTCACAAACATCACATGAACGGCCAAGCTGAAATCTGTTTAAATATTCAATATGTATCCGACAAACCGATCACATTACTACTATACCATATATATATATATATATAAAAGGAGATTGTAGTTTGCTTGAAGCATTGCTGGTAAATGTAAGTGTAAATTAGTCGTCCAAGGCTATAGCAATGCGATGTGGTTGCCGTGAGATGGAAAAGTGAAAAGAGATAAACGCAGGGAGAGAGTGAAACTCAAAACGATTTATTAATAATTTCACGAAAACTGATTAAATACCAAATAGTATTTTTTTTTTTTTTTGGTAAGTAACAGATCGGCAAAGGGTAATCTTAAATTTTCGAAAGAACAACTTTTATTATCAGAAGACAACAATAGAAGACCGAGAGGGTCGGAAAAACGTGAAAAAACCGGTGTCAGATCATCGTGATACAGGGGAAAAACAATTGGCAGGAGGAACGCAGAAAACGTCAAAATTCCATTAAGCAATCATATAACTAAGGTTAAAACATTATAAACATTAGTTTAGTAATATACCAATTTTTTAAATTTTAAATTTTATTATGTTTCATTTTACATGACTCATCAATCTTTATTTATTTATTTATTTATTTTTTTCATTTATTCTCTTCAAATCTAAATTTAAATTTACTGTCAAAGGGAGATAACTTATTCTAAATAATATATTCAGACTTTAGAAATGAGATTGGAAACTTGAGAAGGAATTTGAGTTGTGAAGTGGATAAAAGCCAAGGATGGGACCTTTTTTTTATTAGCAGGGGAAGGGGGGGAATAAGAAGAGAGGATTATATAAAAAAAAATATATATATATCATACCCCGCCAAGAAAGTAAACAAGTCAAGCTAATTATATATTAATTGCTTATTCTCGTATTTGCATTTTAGCCTGAAGATTTCCCCTGTGAATGAAACGCTGGAGCCTCTGTGTAGCTTAATTGCCACAAATAGATTTACATACGGACTGCTTTTTGACTGGCTCTCAGCATCTTATGTATACATTTTAGAATTAAAATAAACTGTTGTACAATTGTAGAGGAGGGGACTAGATCACGTGGGTGATATTAAGGTTAGAGTTGAAGAGATAGTGAGCGGCCATTTTACCGACAGCGAACTTCAGAGATAGACGCGCGTTGGTTACCCTCTCTCACAGAAGCCAGCTTAAGAAGGGGAGTTAAGTCATTTAATGCTGGCTGATAACAAGGACGGTTTTACGAGATCCTTTTCACAGAAATATAACATCAATAAACCTGTGAACTGTAAAACGTGTATTGTCAACTTTTACCGTAATAATTACAAAAGTAAGAAAAGTTCCCGGGCAATGCCGGATAGGGACAGCTAGTATTGGATAAATGTAATGTCTTCAATTAGATATCTAAAGTATTTTGATAAAAATATATATTGTATAAATGCTGATGGTCTATGATCAGGTCCATGCACGTACGTTTTTCATTTGATATGTAGCCCTAATCTATTTTTGGGATGGCTAGATGTGGGCACCTTCTGTTTACGAGCATATATGGGTGTAAATAAGCCAACAGCGGTCGCAGACATCACCCCACGTACCAACACGCCTTATCATCCAAGCTATATAACAAAACAAACTCGAACGTATTGATGCGATTCAAGAAGAATAAAACGGAACAAAGTTGAAAATAAAAAAATGACTCCCGGGTAACGCCGGGTGGATACAGCTAGTATAAACTCAACTTGTTTCTTCTGATTCTTCTTCCCAGCTGCAAACTATATCAGATTAGTGTTCAGTCAGCTTTCTTCCTGTAATAAGTCGTAGACATTACTTCTAAGATAAGCAGATCAATGTCACAGGAAGGTAATTTACTGCTTCGGCGAATACATTTAACTTTGATGTTTGCCGAGTAAACTTTATCAGTAAATTTTCATAAACTTGATAACGAATCCTCGCAGGCTGGAGAATTTATTTAATTAATGGGTCGTCCGGAAATTTCTGAGTCATTCTCAAGGATGTAAACGAAAGCCGTTTATTCAGACGACTATAGATTTTTTCTAAGGGTTCAAATGCAATATTTTAATAAACTAATTTTAAAGACTGCTTTTAATTCAAGCGTAACTTGGGAAATGTGTTCGCCCTGCTACGAATGTATTCTAGAACATACTTTTTTGGCAATTAAATGTCCAACATTGAAGTTAAAATCACTTATTTTTGTCACTCAGACATTTATAAGTGTTTTTGACGGTCTGGAACTGAAAAAAGTTAATTCGCATGCCAATGTTTAATGATATACTAGAAACGAGTATGTGTTTGAGCTTCCAATATATCGACTAGCTTCTTGGTCGGGTTTCTCAGGCTGGTTTAAAGTTAATGGTTTTCTGTCGTCCAAAAGGAAACTCTTCTATAACAACTTGCATCACCTTACCTTAATTTTATTTGGTTTTAACAGTTATCTGAAGTATTGAGCACACAATTTCTGGGTAGAATGTACTTAGAGTGTGCCCCTTGTACATTATAAGCGTTTTTGAGAAGATCGAAATTAACTGATTTTCTTTTCATAATTTTATGAGCAAACTTGCTTTACAAGATCTACCCGTCTGTGGAACATATAACCACGGGACTGCTTCTCAGCTGACTACAATAGAATAATATTTTGCAATTTTGATGTTAACAAATCGTTGAGTCGTTTTTTTTTTCAATCAAATTCTGACCAATGTCAACCATCGTCTATGATCCTAAACGTGATTCTCGGCAGCCCTAGGAAAATGGCCTCCTTGATTTCTGAGAAGTTTAACTGAAGTAAAATAAAACAAAAAATAGTAACTGCAATGACCGGAAGTGGTAATTTTATTTGTAATCCCCACAATAACTGATGATATGATAACCCTTTGTATAATTGATTTCGTGAGTTAATATTAACATATTAACTCTTATCCTCGAGTGATCGTTTGGCCTTGATAAGCAGTGACTTATTAGTACATTAACAAATCGTAAGAATAGGATCTTCGGTTTTTCCTATAAAACGAACGAGAAATATTTTTCTAGCAATAGGTAATTCACTCCCTTTTTATCTTATATTTCGTGAAGCATTATTAGACTTTATACTTGCTAGAGTTTTTCCTTGTTTGTTTTTTTGTTAATAATAATTCCTATTTTACAACAGGAATACAATAAATTATTTCGAATAAAACTAAACGATTAGGAAAACGTTTTTGGAAATCTCAAATAGATCTACATACTTTGATCTGTTGGCTAAGATCAATACTACACCCCATAAACTGGTATTATATTGGCCTTCGGGCCTTGATTTACGCCGGTGTATTAGTCGGTCCTGTGCAGTTCTAGGAGGTCCACCCTCGCAGGCTTAGCCTCTCCTCTTTGGGAAGGAGTAAGTTTATTGCTTACTGCCTGAGGTGCCCCTACCGGGGAATGCTGACGGGGCTGTCCAGGCAATTTTTAATGGCCAGAGTGCTCACTTTCTCAAGTGTTGGCTTTTCAAACCCAACTTTCCCGACTCGACCTTGGGTCACATCTTACTTGTGGGAGTAAGATAAAACTGGCCTTTTGCCTAACCTCCTGGAGAGGAGGTAAATAAATACTCTGTGATTAGGATGTTTAATGTTTCTTAGAAGATTGTCGTTCTGCTATAGCAACTTGGACTTTCTAAAGTTGCATCGCTCTCCAAATAAAAGTGTAAGATATACTTGAAACATACAAGAACAACAAATTAAGCCAATTTGAAGAAATTACTGATAGTTTTGGAAGCATAGAAATAAAACAAATAAATCCGCATGGCGATATCTACTAGTATACTAAATCTGAGCTAATCAACGTTTCTTTCTCTACAGCCTTTTCCTATATATATATATATATATATATATGTCATCTTTTCACACATTTTGTCCATCAAGACACTTCATTTTCATGAATTATCGTGTACCCCATATATATATATATATATATATATATATATTACACACAAAATACATGCTAAGATATTTCTGAGTTTTTGAATTCGTGTGTAAATTTAAAAGACAAAACGTCGATTTTAATGTTTCTAGTTGTTCACAATTAGCATCAAATGACCAATACATTAGTAACTATCTTCCTCTCTCACTGGCTTGTTTTTCCCCCAACACCTATATTTGTAAACGTTGTCTATTAATCTCGTTACACTCGCGTTTTTTTCTGTATATGAAGAGTTGAAGTTAATAAAAGAAAAAAGAAAAATATTGGACTGGTCCATTATAAACACGAAAATATCGCCACAAGCAGTTATATTGTTTTACCCGTAGTTAAGAAAAGATACAGATGGTTGCACACTGATCTTATTTAATAATTAATTGGTTTGTTAAATAATCGATTGAAATTGAAACCTTTTTATATCAAATATAGCCCAAGAATTGCTCCCAGATTCAAATAAAGGTTGACATCAGTGGTGTCTGTCAAGCAACTCTACTAATTCTGTGTTGAAAAAGCCGAGTTGCCATTCAGTATGTTGTGGTCAACATAGTCGGAATCGTTGACAGCATTCTCGGATCGTACAGACTTTGGAAGGTTGAAGACCTTGGTCTTTGCCTGAATGGCGACAGGTGTCTTCGAAATGACATTCTTACTCGTTGCGAGAGAATAATTCCGTTTTCAGTTTTGAAATGCCTATCGCATTTGTAAGGCGCCTGGATTACAGACTATTGCAGTCTGACTGGTTGCGAGTAAATGATCATATTTTTCTAATATATGAATGTCTCGTCTCGTTCAGTCAGTTTTTTTCCAGATGCAGCCTTAAACATAATTCGATCCTAAAATCCAGACATTTTCTTCAGCAAAGCAGAGAAGTAATTTCAATAGACGCTAACCCCGTTCGAACCAGTGTAGTTAGAATCACAGTTGTGTATTTCTAATTTCAAATCGTAGACATAAAGCTATTCACAAAGAAACTGGTCAGAACGGATGCGACACTCGTGAGCATCGACTTTACATAGTAAACACGACGTATATTGTCGCAATGATGACTCAAATGTTTGACATACATATTAGTCTCCGAGACACGACAGTCGCAGAGCGGGAGGAATTTAATTTTGGATTTTTTTAATTTTATTTTTATTTTTTTTATATATTTAACTCGTTTCCACAATTATTTTTTTCTGATACAAAAAATTAAAGTTTATATTAATGGTTGACCTAATAGGTTATATATTTCGTTGTTTCCATAATTTTTTTAAAAACTGTATTTTTTTTTTTTTTAACTTTCAAGTTCTCCGAAACTTCATACTTCTGATGTTGATTTGTTTTCTTAAACACTTTTATACTGTTAGACACAGAGAGAGAGAATATACGGTTTTGAATTACTTACAAGACACCATCCTCAAGTTTATTCAGTCTCGCTGTAAAAGGGGTTTTCAGGACAACCTGAGTTTATCTTACAAGTACACCCTGACCAACTATTCAAAATAAAAAAACTCAAACGTTAGCTCTATTTGTTTCAGTTTTCTTTTGCTGGGGATGAGGTATCCTACAAGATGAGATTAACCTTTTCAAAGACTCTGAGAAATCTTTTTAGGATTCAAACAATGCCTTTAAGTGCAATCGTTTGGATCTCTCTTGCACTAGGTCCACCGGGTATATTCGCCAGGTAGTTTTTTTAAGTCTTTTTCATGAGATCAGTGGCTTCTATGATTACTGGGATGATTGAAATCTTACTATGGTTCCAGTTTCTTTTTATGTTGTACATAAGACCTTGGGATTTAGTTCTCTTCTCAGCTGTTTCGACCAGCATCATTAGGGACACTAAATTCAACTAGGATGACTACTCTCACCTTGTTACATACAGTGGCTCATATGAGCAACTGTGCATCTTCCCCAAGTAATGTGACCTCAGGTAACAGCACTTAGGAGGATACTCCACCAGGTTAGATCAATCCTTATCCTAGAATCCGGTAAGACCAAGAAACCACAATAAATATATACTATAACATAGTTAATTGGTAAATTGGGGAGAAGAAAATAAATGTTCTAACGTATTTACTTACTCAACGTTTGAGAGATAAAAATGAATGTTAATGGATTATTCGAATATCTATGTATCTTATATAGATATCAAGTGTTAGTCCAGAAAATGGGTCCCCTTGATGTCTGAGACCTGTAATTGAAGAAAAATAAAACAATAAAATAGTAACTGCATTGACCGGAAGATGTAATTTTATTTGTAATATCCACGATAACTGATGATATGATAACCCTTTCTATAATCTATTTCATGAGTTAATACAAAAAGAGTGGAACACCCGAAGCTCGACATTTAGTCCAGCCGTTGCGTGAGCTTAATAAAACGTTGCAAAAACCGATATCTACATTCTTGGGGATATATATATATATATATATATATATATATATATATATATATATATATATGTGTGTGTGTGTTGGTGTGTGTATGTATGTATGTATGAATATATATGTATACATGTGTGTGTTGGTGTGTGTATGTGTGTGTGTTTGTATGTATGTATGTATGGATATATATGTATATATGGATGTATCTATGTGTGTGTATTTATACATGTATATATCTTCTTGAATTTACTTCTACATATAAATGTGAGTGTATGTCTGTGAGTATATTAATATGTACGTATTAGCGCTAATATGATTATGTATGAGTATGTCTCGATGTCTAGGCGTGTGGTGGGAGAGGATGAAACAGTATGACCCAATTTCTTGCGAGGTGTCAAGAGTTGGCATCTGATAGAAAAAGTTTGTCTTCGTTTGAAGGTTTTTTTGAAATGTAATTTGTCTGATTGTTTGTTTCTTTTTTTTCTTTTTCTTTCTTTCTTATGATTGTGTATGGGCGGATATCATTTTAATTCACCAGTTATTCCTGAAGAAGAGCCGACCGGTTCTGAAACAATTGTCGGATACTCCAACTATGTTTATTTTAATATATATATATATATATATATATATATATATATATATATATATATATATATGAATTTGATTAAAACGTCTGTAACAGAGAATTGGGTTGTTAGAACGACACATGATCAAAAAGTACTTTTTAAACAAAAAGAAATACTGACTTCACCTTTCACTATTTTCCTTTCTCCTTGCAATATCTGCATACTTTTACTGCACAACACAATTTCCTTTAAACTTTTGTGATTCTTAAGGCAATGAATTTAAAGATAACAATCAGGAATTCTCATTATCTCCGGCGTTATCGAAAAGGATAATATATTTATCTGTTCAGTAATGTATCTATTTTTACAATATTCATATTGTGCACAATAAATTAAAAGTATAAGTACTGAAAAAGCAAAAATAAAATAAAAAACGAATATATACTTACAAATCCGGTTCAATTCTTATTCGGTAATTATTTGTGTGTGCACCGTAAGGAATTAGCTTCCTTCATTTTTTGTTTGTTTACATTTTGTTTATTTATCGTACGATCAAAAAATATGTGCATATAATTACAAAGGTCTTGTGTGATAATATAAGAACTTCCTTACTTCTAAGATCAAGTAATTAAAAACTGATGAGCAATACTAACAATTAATTTGAATAGTTTACTATTGAACAAATTGTCTACTTTCAAAACGGCCAATTGACAGAAAAGGGTATTTGTTTAGTTTTCACTTTTAAATCTACAAAATAGATTTCCGAAAAGTTGTTCAAATAATTTTGGTTTATGAATCAAACAAACCTGATTTAATGCCCAATGACATTCAGCGCTTTATTTTGGATGGTTCTTTTTACTCTGTGTTTAAAGACTAAACTCACTTGAGTAGCGCAGGGTGCAAGAGAACTTTATTCTGGCGGACAGCATAAAGTAGAAATTAAATCTACCTTCCGGGAAGTGTTTTATCCAACCGCCAAGTTGCTTTTTCCGCAGTCACCCGCAGAAAGTGTATCATCCCCGTTTTCGTCTCAACAGAAAAAATGCAGCATTTTCTGTCTGCGTTTTATTTCGTGGAAGGTCGTGACGATGCCTACCCCTATCTAGGTTCAAAGTGGCCTTAAACACACATTCAAATATCTCGTGGCTTGTTACAATTTTCTTTTTTTTGGTCAAATGTTATATCCAGTGTCGGTGCCTAAATATCTCCTGCTATCAGTGACATGGCTAAATACATATAGCATTTCGACTTCACAAACAGACAAGTTATTTGTGCAAATTCAACTTTCTATAATCGCGCGGCTCGTTGATCAAGCGGTCTCAAGTTGTAATCTTAATCAAGTCTCATTTTTCACTTTGTTATTGTTTATTCCCAGCCTCATGAACTAAATTAACGGTCTACTTCAGGTTATTACCTACGAACGAGTGTGAACAAAGAATAGCATGATGCATGATATGTTGTCGGACTCAAATTTTAATGTAAATTATAAACACAGACATTTAAGTTGTTTCTGTGTTTATAATTTACATTACAATTTGCGCCTGACAGCATATTAAAATTATTATCACCCAACGCTATTTCTTTTGTATAACCGATACTAGTAAAGATACACGTGCGTTGCCTAGGTCTCTAGTAATGTCAACATAGTAATTGTATTGGTATGTAAACTATATCAAAAACTTACTCTTGTATAATAAGCGGTAATTAATTATATGGGTGACATTAGTTAAATACACACCGCAGAATTGTATATCAGATCATAAATTTATCTCAAGAATTAGCAAGCTGTATCTACCTGACGTTTCCTTGTGTTGATTGTAATTGTAATGTAACATTTTGTCCGTTGAATTGTTTTCATGTATCCAGGAAGATACATCATTTTCTGAATTCTTTGTTTTAATAATTATCACAAAAAAGATTTAATGGAGATAAATATTTCTATGTAAAAATGTATTATCAGCTTTTTATTATTTGACTCATTTGTTATCTTCGTTGAACTATGAGTTATAAAAGATTATCGCCATAGTAAAAGTCGTTTTAGGCGGAATAATTTTTATTTCAAACAAACTGAAAATTTTTTTTTTATATTGCACATTCCTGGAAGTAAAAAGATGGCAAACTGGCTAGTCAGAATCATACATCGATATTTCGAGGCTTGATGACTTTGCGTCTAAATTTCATAATCGGTTGACATAAATGTATAAATTAGACTAACAGAATATCCGTTCCAAGATGGGTATAAACAATAAATATAGGATTAGTTTAAACATTTCTTTTTTTTCTTTTGGGGGGTATAGTACGGTTTCTGTGGCACTACTAAATGGTAAAGCGTACCAAGAAATAATGTGCCTTCGTTACTCACGCTGTTGCCTAGAATACATATTCCATGAATCATAATGATAAGTTCAATAGTTTAGGCCTTTCCACACCACATACATATTTTCTCAGTAGCCCCTTATGTCTTGATTGGGGTGAACTATAATAAAAACAAGCCGCGCGTGCGTGGTCCCCCTCTGTATGTGACTCGATGTGGCGAGTGCAAAATGCAATACATTTGGGGCATTTTTAACCCCCCTTTGACCCGCTGGGGGCGCGAACGAGATATTTTCTGAGGGGAAGGATGCTCATTTTATATCCAGAACAATTGCCTCTACATTTTGGCCAAGTTTCAGAAAAATTAAATGGATGGATCAAACGTTATGGGAGAAAAGGGTAATTGTTTGCAATTTTGAGGGCTTTTGACCCTCTGAGAGTGCGAACCAGATTGTTTCCAAGGTCAGTGATACTTATTTTCTATTAGGAACAATTGCCTCCACATTTTGGCCAAGTTTCAGAAATTGAATGGATGGATGAAAAGTTATGGGCCAAATAATGTAATCTTTCGCCATTTTGAGGGGCCTTGATCCCCTGCGGGGCTAACCAAATTTTTTATTAAAAAATCGGAGAATGTCACTTTCTAACCTGACCAAAGTTACAACTTCATGCAAAATTTCAGAGAAATTCAATGGATGGTTGCGGAGAAAAATCCGGACGGACGGACATGCCTCAAAACATAAGTCCCCCGATTTTATAAATCGGGGGACCAACAAAATAAGTAGGAACTCTTAATGATGTTTCTAAAGATCTAAATGCTTACGTATAGATTTTTATTTCATCTTTTTATAATGTAGACAATGGCATCACTTATTAAATGTTCACAACAGCACTAGAAAATAATAATCTGCATTTCAAAAAGATTATTTATTAAGATGTTGGCATTGCCTCTTCTTCTGCTAGCGGTATGTTCATTTTCAGATTTAGTTTCTTAATCTATATGGATCTTAAGTAATGTATTTCTACGTGCTGCTCGCTCAGAATTTACCCAGCAAATTGCTTTCCTCTCTTGCTCCCTATCAATTGAGTCACCTGATGTTACGTCCGTTTAATGTTGAAGTGGCATTTGAATACTGACCCTAGGTCCAAAAAAGACGAGGAAATACAAATAAATTAATAATTTTATCGGATCCGAAACTTCAATTCTTAACTTGATTTATTTTTCTTCGTTGTTAAATGAAAAACGAAGAATTCCTAATTGGTTATTTACCAGTTATCCGGCCGAACTTTACCAAAATAGATTAGTCGCAAAGGTAACAATTTATGAACAACATTAATAGTTTGGCCATCCCCATATATTTTCTGCATATTTGAGTTGCATTTGTCTCTGTTGTCTTGCACTTCTTGCACTCAACCGACCTGGAACACCTATTGCATTTTTTGTGTATCTAATGCTTCTAAGTACCACATAACATTGACTCCCTTTCCACAAACTTAGCATTGGAATTTTCGTTTTTCTTGAGGATTTCCAACACAACCACTTATCAACACTTGTATCTAATTGTCATCCACTCTCAGACCTTTAACTACCATAGCATTCTTCCAATTATTTACATTTACAAGTAATTTACACCGGTTTCAAATCTTCTCCATTGACACACAGCTAAATAACATCCCTAAATTATTTTTATTTTCCTCCTACTTTGATTCTATTTTATTTCGAATACAATTTTAAGCAGAAAATGAATTTAAGAAAATAAAGTATTTTGCATTGACAATTCTTTAAAATTGTTTTTCGTATGAAATAGATTTTATCACATGTGATCAAATGCATGCTCAAGAGTTTTATGGGATTCTTGGTAATTAAATATCGACTTATTTCCGATACGTCAATTATTTTTCGAACGAGAAAATATCGAATAACGCCGATTATTGTTTTCAAATATCAAAGCTTTTTTTTTCTTTACGATTAGAATATTCAAAGAAATGAGTAATACATTGTTTTTTATATTCTAATATTATTTTGCGATTGTAGGAAAATAGTTTCATCAAGAAAAAATGATGAGTAACATAAAGTTGTAGCTATAGAAGTTTTATAAAGCTATTTCTGAAATAGAATTACTATGATGCGCCCAGTATATATATATATATATATATATATATGTGTGTATATATGTATATATGAGCGTGTGTATATATGTGTGTGTATATATGAGTGTGTGTGTATATATGTATATATATGGGTGTGTATATATGTATATATATGGGTGTGTATATATGTATATATGAGGGTGTGTGTGTATGTATATATATATATATATATATATATATATATATGTGTGGGTATGTGTTAGTTCAGTGTAAAAGTTGCCGGAAAGCGACTGATGGGAAAGCCGATTATGAGATGGGTGGACACCTCTGTAAAACCAGATTTCTCCCGGACCAAGCTTGTGGTCGTGTTACATGGACACAATGAGTTATCATTGCGCACTCAGCCGTATCTCGGGATTAACGCATAAGAAAAAGAAAAGTATAATTCAGTGTCACAGGAGAAATAATAAGAGTGCTCAAGTTCGTGTGCAAGAGCATATTTTCTTATGGAAATCGCTCTAGACCAATCATGAATCCACTTAATGTAAGGAGCTCACAAGAACGAAAGATAGTTATCGCAAATACAGAAGCACATTGAACACACACACACACATTAGTGGCCGTTGTCTTAATTTAAACAAAAACATTCACGTGATGACTTACATAACCCACACTATCCAAAAGTATATTCACCGCGGCGTTCGTTTAAAAATCAGTGTAGGTGAGACGAAGTTCGAATACTGTAGGTTGTTTCGGAGGGTTTCCATTTGTGATGGATACCTTAAACATCATGTACTCCAAATTACCAATCTTTTATTGGAATATTCATTTAGAACTCCTCCCCTCTTTCCTCCGATGTTTAGTCTAGTTTTGGACGTTAGAAGATGTTGCTACAATTTGAATACACATTCTAATATTCTCTGAAGATTGACAGATGCGCTATTGATTGTCCAAATCTGCCAGGAAACACGTAAGAATTTAAAAGATTAAAGCTGAAAAAGATTTTTTTTATATATTATATGTAAATGATAAACATCTACCGATGTGTTGAAATAAATATAAAACAAAAAACAATAATGAAAATATAAAAAATTGGATGGACATTGGAATGAATCTTCAGGGCAAGTTTTCCCTCAACCAATAATCATACGTGTAAACTTGTAAATCTGTTTTTGGTATAATATCCATGACTTTGTGGATACATCTCAACACATTAAAGGAAACAAATATTTTCATGTACAAGAATATACATTTTTCATTTGATCTGATAAATGTCAATAGTTTATAAAATATAAAGTTCAAACGTTGCAAAGAAAGTTACAAAGTCATGCGACTGCAAACACGCGCTCAATAACCAACGTTCGCATCATTTTCTTTTAGAACATGTTGACTCCTAACTGAAAGGCAAACACTTCCGGCTCGCTGTTATCAAGCGTCTACTCACTGCCTATGTGTAAAATACACTTCTGAGTCAGTTAACTCAGTTAACAAGCGAAACATTATATTTTAACATAAACTCCCTATGAGCAGATAAATATAGATTTAAAGGTGATTAACGTAATATTGATTACACACTGATCCGGCGAGCGGGTACGACCCACGTTAAACATTGACGTTGACTTTATGGTTCACTGATAGCTTTTATGAAACTTTTAAGCTCTATTGTGCTTTTCTCAAACAGTGACCCTACTCACTTGATGTAAGGAGCTACAAATCTGCTTCAAGTTGAAAAACTAGCCTACAATAAGTTTTAGATGGATAGATTCCGACCCACAAAACAGCAATTCTTCCACCTTTGCCAGAAGTATCGTTCATGGAATGTGAGTACTATAGAGCAACCACTTTATACTCTTCTATTATCTGAAGACATGCATAAGTAAAATATGGCAGTTCAAAATTAATTAGCATGAAAACTCTTTGATAATTTGTAAAAATGTTATTATTCACACTACTGTTATCATCTTGAGTATTCTTCGATTGTGAGAATAACTCCCGAGATGAGAACAGTGTTCCAAATGATCAAAATTATACAAATTATCAATCCTTATCTCAACAATTCAGTTTGATAAACTTACGTATGAGGCAAAAGTAGATAGCTACACCATAAATTACGGAAACCTATTGAATAGAATTTTAATTAAAAATATGCACGAGTTGTATCGTACACCTTTTATTCTACGTTGACCAGAATCCATTAAACTGACTTATCACTTTTCTCTCATTTTTGTAACTCTTATGAAATGATGAAGACAAAATTGGTTCTGACCAACGTAGAATCGAAAATATACGATAAAACTGATTTCTATTTGTAATCAAAATTTTATTCGATAATTTTCCGGAAATGTTCGCGTAGCTATCTGCTTTTGCTTTATACGTTAAGATATCAAAAAATGTTCATGTTAATTTATTTTGAACTGCCATAGTTCACTTACGCGTGTCATCTAACGGGAACCAATGTGTGCCCCTATTTACTTGCCTCCCACGAAAGCAGATTTTTATATTGGAAATCACTCCAGACAAAGCATGAACCCACTTGATGTAAGGAGTTAAAAATACTACTTAAAACAAGTGAAAAATTGCCAAAGATAAGTGTTAGATGGATAGATTCCGACCCAGAAAACGGCAATTCTTCCCCCTTTGTCAGAAACATCGCTCATGGAATGTAAGGACTAAAGGACAAAATAAACGAAGCGAGAGTTACGAGGCTTGTGAAAGTTAACCCAAAGTCAAATTGTTACTCTCGTCACTGAGTTTTTATCTTGGGAGAATTTAGCTCCCCTAAAAATGGGTGCTCTGGATTGGGACAAAAATGATAATGCGTTAGTCTAGAAAGATGTATATTTCAGTGACCAAGGATAGAAAAGATGAAGTGTAATATCAGAACAGATACTACATTTGTTAGTAGTCAAACGCTCAATTAGTTATCATCAGTGTATGGTTGTTCAAGATTGTTTAAAACATTTACATTGGTGTGCCACGCTTAAAAATGAAATAGCATTTCTATATCCGTCCACGCATCTTCATGAAGCGACTGTGTCCGTTCGTTCGTTGGTATTTCACGTTCAAACAAGCATCTTCAGCGCTAAACGCGCAGAGTGAATGGACGCATCTTAAGAATACCAGTTTAACTAAAATTATTGAATTATTGCGCAAATATATCGTTATAAACAGGCTAGACTCTTCTGGAAGAGAAAACACATTAATTGCTATAGCCTAGACAATTCACACTCTCTAGAGGACATTCTCCGTAGCGATTATAAAATTAATTATATTTTCTATAATAATAATATCAATAATACTATTAGTTCGTATTATTTCATGAACTTGTATTAGTGTAAACAATATAAAAGTCTATACATGTGTTTTTATGTATCGAAAGAACGTAAACAACATATATGTATGTATATATAAATATATATATATATATATATATATATATATTAGTAGAATACCTGTCCTGCGACAAGGATAAGTAATAAATATATATAGAGAAGAGATATTTAAGAGACATAGAAGAACAAGTAAATGTCGACTATTTAAATAAAAGAGCAGATGTATGGAAGAGCATGAGAGATATTAAATGAAATACTGAATATATGGACAGATATAAAAAAAATCGGCGAAAGAAGGAAATAATAAAATACAGACTGAGCAAAGAGGGTTATGTTTTGTTAAGGATTTGAGGTTGGCGATATATAAATAACAACTGGGTAGAGAGACTAAAAATAAAGAGTGCGTGTAGAGGCATTTTTGGAAAATAGATTAAAACCATTTATATATTTTATGGTTAATGGGAGAGAACTGAAAAATATTAATGATAGGGCGAAATAAAAACTGCTAGGATAAAGGCATAAAGGATATATATATATATATATATCCAAGCAAGCGTTGTTGAACGTCACGGAAATTTCTCGTTTGTAAATCTTCTTCGTGAGGTTCTCAAGCCGTCGAGCTATCCTTCTGGTTTCGTGTGGCAACCACACAACCTCTCTTTTCTTTCATTCGCCCTTAACGATGCCTATAAAACATTAACTCCAGTATTCTTATTTTAAACAACCTAATCATGAAGACGACTAAGCAAGTTGAAAGCGCTCGAGAAAAAAAAAATGGCGGAATCAAGAACAATCGGGGAAATACTCTACGGATTGCCACCTGAAACCAGAAGTATAGCTCGACAATTTGAGAACCTCACGAAGAAGATTTACAAACGAGAAATTTCCGTGACGTTCAACAACGCTTGCTTGGATAATGACTTGCTGCCTAAGTAAACATATATATGTATGTGTGTGTGTGTGTATATATATATATAGGTGTGTGTATTTTATACAAACATGTACCAGAACCGCTACATTGGCATGTCGATGTTACGATCATTCCAAAATAGAAGCTATGATCTCCTCAGGGGGAAACATCTTATCATTTACTTAGGTGTTCATATTGTGCAAGCTTTCTCAATATAAACACCTAAGTGAAAGATCAGATGTTTCCGCCCGAATAAATCTTAGTTTCTAATATCGTATCATCGACATGCAACTGCAGTGGCCTTCGTACATATATATGTATAAAATTAAAAAAATTAATATAAATAAATCGCTCTACTTACTATGTAGTACAATTATATAAGCCCGGTTGAAATTCTTTAAGATTTTTACTCTGTGGATGTTTACTTAATTTGGATTGCTATATATATATATATATATATATATATATATTAGTTGATACACCTGTTCCCGCTAGTTCATCGAAGTTAAGCGACGTTGAGCCTGGTGACTGTGGGAATATCAGGCACTGTAGAGCACCTAGCTATAGGTGTATAGCGTCGCCAAACCGCAGTGCTTAGCGTGGCGACTATGGAAGCAAACACTCCTGAATAACAGTCGCCAATAAGGTGTCGGAGGTACTTCCTCCAGGAGTGATAAAAGAAACCTGATGGTTATATATATATATATATATATATATATATATATATATATATATATTAATTTAAGTGTTAACTATTAGTAATCAAGGGACTCTTTTTGGGCTAACACTCGATCTCCTTATGAGATACATAGATATCTGAGGGTTCAACTAATGTTCTCCTTTACATTTCAAACATTAAGTTAGTAAAGAAGTGAAGAATGTTAATGTTCTTCTCCTTAACCAGTTAAGCATGTTATAGAATACTATTCTTTTGGTGTGTTTTTCTTGCCGGATTCCAGGACAAGAATTCGTCTAGACTAGTGGATTATCAAGCTAAGTGATTTAGGTATCATCACAGGAGAAGATGCCCCATTCCTCTTATGAACTAGCATATAGCTCTGTCAAGGGGACCTTATTTGGACTTAGATTACTATGTTAATTTGAATATTTGGTCAGTTTAATTGTACAGAGACACAGAAGGACTCGTGGATCGTTTCTCGTAGATAATTAAAACTATATATATATATATATTTCATTGACTTTTTAATTTCTATACGGCATTGACGATGACCATACCAGTTAATAGGCCCAGTGGAGTTTTAAGCGTATTTAATGAATATTTTATCATTTCTGGAATCAGTCGAAACAATTGTATGCCGAAAATAATGAAAACAATTTTCTGAACAGATGTGGATGTGCCATTCATTACATATTGTTGTGGTTTGAAACTAAATAAAAATAGTTGATATAGTTCTAGCCTCTCACTATTGAGCACTATTGAGCTATGAAATAACTTTCTTATAAAAAACTTTACATTTAAAAAATCAAAACTTTTAAGTGTAAACAGAAATATACATATATTATAATTCAGTAGAATGCATGATGTATGATATAATTAATACTTGTAGATTGTATAGTATATAGAGTAACATATGAAAATATATTTATGGCTATTAAACTACATTTGTGTTGTTTTAACTAAAGAAAAGTTGGTGATACCATAGCTCTAGCCTCGCACTATTGAGCACTATTGAGCTATGAAATAACTTTCTTATAAAAACTTTACATTTAAAATATCAAAAAAATTAAGTCTGAATCGAAATACATGAATAGAAAATTGATTCAAATCCAAAAGGAATGTATTTTGTGTGATTAAAATTTATAGGAAGATATCGAAAGAAACAAACGTCGATGGACACAGGTTTAGTATTAAAAAAAGACGTACAAAACTAATTAATCTTCAAACTATTAATATACAAATATATATATTTACATACTGAATCTATATTTTCAAATATTAAGGAATGTGTTTATTTTAATGCATCAGGAATGATATGCCGTAAGACAAAACATGCTGGATCCAGTAATGTTGGCAGTATTCTGCAACGAGATCCAGCTTAATGGAGGGATAGACAAAGGATGACCACTAACTCCACCCCTACACGCTCACCATAATTTTGATGACCTTGTGCCTAATTTCTTATAACTTCATAATTTAAAATGTATGTTTTCATCCAGTGGAGATGTCCTCCCTTACTGGGGCAATTTTTATTTTTGTCCCGTCCAGAGTGCACCACATTTTTTGGAGGGAAATGGAGGGTGGCTAAATAGATGGACATTAAACACAAACCTTGTTTAACTTTGCCCTCTTGGGGAGTAAAGTAAATAGGGACAAAGCGGGTTCCTTTGTACTAGAAAGTGTAAAAAGCAGTAAGAGAAATGATGTTTGACTATGAAGTAATGAGAGAGGAAACGAGCAGAAAATCCGTTAAACCTGCAGCAGTAGTAGTAATACACCTCTTACTACTACCATGTAAAGGCATTACTACTACTATTACTACTTGAAGTTCTACAACAGCAACACTGGCGAAGAAGATGCGAAATAATATCTATTTTTAACGAAAGTCCTTGTGTCGTTCAATATGTCCGTGTGTTCGCCCGCCAAACTTTGCGCTGGTCGACAATGTTCACTGCCTTCGCCGTTCTATGTCTCTCATCTTTTGTTTGTTTTGCACGTGCCTCGAAAGATTTTGGCTGCTCAGCATCATTAGCCAATGATGATGATCAAACATGGTTACGATGATGATGATGATGATGAGACGAAGAAGAGGAAGGAGTAGCCGGCGAAACGACTTGCAAAAACACCGCCAAAATCTCAAACGTGTGTGTGTGTGTGTCTCTCTCTCTCTCTCTCTGTCTGTCTGTCTCTGTCGAGACGCAGGACTGACGTTCCCGGGACCACGAACAAGTTATGCTTTTATAGTAGACGCTGTGGCTTCAGTATTGAAAGGAAGAAGAAAATATACATGGATACAAATCAAGGGAAAACATGACACTAAGGAACGAATAGAATATATACACATGTTCATTCACATATACGTACATAAAAGCATTACTTTAATTCACTACTTCCTAGACCATAGAAGGAGGATATACATATATAAATATATATATGATAGATATGCACACACACACATATATATATATAAGAAATGAAAAAGAAAAAAAACAAGAGATATTTTTAATATATTCATCAACTTTTCGTCTTTACTGTAAGACTTCTTGAGGATGATAATTTGTTAGGAAAAATGTCATGTAAGTACATCGACATGTTGAGTAGACATCATGGAGAGATAAAGGAAAGTAGTAGCCGTTACTACTGTGAACGCTGGAGGAGAGTCTAAGCTGCGAGGAGTCAGTGGTAGCGAATATTTATATATTTATAAATGGTAGATATGCACACACACACACACATGTGTATGTGTGTGTGCATATATCTCATATATATATATATATATATATATATATATATATATATATATTAGTGATATACTAAATTGTGTATATATTTACAGTAATTACTTCAGCAGTACTCAATAGGTTAGTCGAGATTAGTAGTTTTATTTTTTTATTGTGAGTATATATATATATATATATATATATGTCATGTTTAATTTCCGCAGGAAATAATAAAGCCCGTTGTTTCCTGCGGAAACGAAACATGGATGCCTCTGTGTCGCTAACTTCCCATAGAAATATTGTAATAGTGTTACTATCATATATATATATATATATATATATATATATATATATCTTGTATATATGCATACATTATAAGTGTATATACTATATTACGTATATATCGTGCAATATGTACTTTAACAGTGTTTAATACGTGAGTAGAGTTTGTAGTAGTATAATAATATATATATATGGAAAGTAAGCTTCGCAATAAAATGTCAATGTTTGATGAGTTCCTGTTCATTGACGTTTCTGAGTAGGTTACTTGCCATATATATATATATATATATATATATATATATATATATATAAGAAATGCTGAAATAATGAAAGACACGTAACGTTTATCATAAACATCAACAGTTTAAACAAAGAATATAATTAAATGAGAATGACCATTAATCCATGGATTTTCAAAACATTACTCTAATCATCAAAAGAAAAAAAACAATAAATTGCTATTTATTGGTAAGTATTAATTTAAATAATGAACGACCCAATTTTTATTAATGCTTAAAGTACGAAGAGTAAAAAAATCTGTTAATAATTAGCGGAAAGTCATTGTAGTATTGAATGTGTCAGAGCAGGTGCTTAAATTATTCTATAAGAATATTGTATTGTATAGTGGAAGATAATGGATTTCTATATAATTTAGGAATGATTCGAACGTCCGATGGCATATATTACAGCACTGTTTGGCGAACTCAGCAAACTAAATAAACCCAGACTATTTTCTCGTCTGAAGACAATTGAATGGATTGGTATAAAGTAATCAAGAAAGAACATAAAACCTATGGATCCTACATTAGTTTGATCAACATTCCTGATGGACTTTCGAAAAAATGAACAAAACACTTGTTAAGCAGTTCTTGTTCAATAACATTTGTGATAATGAAAATATTCTGCCTAAAATAAATAAATATATATATATATATATATATATATATATATAGTAAGCTATGAAAATATATTTATGACAATTAACCTACACAGAGGCTCCCGCGTTTCATTCCCGGGGGTGGGGGGTTATTCAGGCTTAAATGCATGGAGTTATTTTTGCCGGGTGTTTTTATATACACGGCTATCTTGTTAACCAATCAGTCTTTGTTGTTCTCTTAGCCAATCGTTGGGCTTCACATGAACAAAAGTGTGGTTAGTGTTACTTCCTATATTGTTCTATTGTTCTGTTTTCTATAGATTGGCCTATATCCTGTTTCCTTTGTTGTATCAATATGATGGGTGGATTTATTTTATCACGTGGTTTCTTTGTATTTCTATTTTAGGTTTTAATTTTTAAATTGCTAGGTTTTTGTTTAGTTTAGTTTTTTACTTATGTGTTTATTTATTTATGTATCGTTAGCCTAAGGTAAATTTATTTCTGTAGGCAGCTGTTTGCTATCTCACTTCTACAGTTTAATAGATTTCGGGGGTCTTTCAAGTTTAGGATTTCAATTTTTTAATTAAGACATAACCTACACGGGTCGTCTAAATTTCTACAGGTACAGGTACTCGTATTATTTTCCATTGAATTATTGGTGAGCGTCCGTTTTCTCTGAGCTCCGAATAGAGGTTTGCTAGTGCTGTTTTAATTCGACGTTCTTTGTTTTTAAATGTGTGTTTGTGGTCATATCTGGTTTTAAAATCTATGGAGGTCATACCTACATAGTATTTCTTGTTATTCAGTCTTATATATATATATATTTTAGTAGTTAGATTGAATCCAAATGCCTTAGAAAGAATATGGGGATCAAATGGATGAATATACTTACAAACCAGATATCAGAGACCGCACTAACCAACAGCGTTTATCTTCAATAACCTGCAATCGACGTCTACGCTTGCTTGGACCTGCTCTAAAATGTGCCCCAGTGAGAATGTTAACCAAATGCTTGTGTAGGCCCTTGTTGGAAAAAAAGAGGGAGACCAAAATTGAACCGGAAGCAAAGAATCGAGAGAGATTTGTTTGAAGGAAGCTGTGGATCTGACCAAACGCGATGGAACACTTTGAATTTCTCATGCGTCTCGGGACGCGGGAGTACTTAAGTCTAAATAATATTAGTCGAAATTTCACAATTCGCCGATACTGTCAGTTTATTGGAAATGATCAGGCGAATGGCGCCTAAATGTTTAATTGTGTTAAAGTATTATATCGTTTCTTGAAAATAAATATGACTTCTCCATTCACATTTTCTTAATGGACCCACACACTAAACCTTTGGATTCATCCGCGTACGAACTGTCTTGTTGTACTACAGCTGTTCAGACAAACAAGTACTTCCAGCTGAAATCGAAACCAAACTGTTGTATCATGTCTGTTACACTATCAACACGAATGGACTATAGTATATGAAATCTAACTGCTATATTAAGCAGTTTTCAGCAACTGAGACAACTTTATTATTTTATAAAGAGCTATGAATCATCACTAATAGCCACCGACGACCCGCACCCCCATCATGATAGGATCGATAAATGTATGCTTTTTTGTTATTTAAAATGTTTCTTCACATTCAAGAAAACGTTTAAATTCTCTCATGGAAAGCTTAACAGCATGTAAGCCGTATACGTTAATATACGTTTTTTTCCAATATTTCGGATAACCCTCTCCTTTTCAAATAAATCTTTTTTGAGAAAACTGAATACGAAAGTTATTTAACTGCACATAAGATATCTATTAGAGCACATTTGTATCATTTGGATTACTCTTTTAATCTTGTATATTATTTTCATAATGTGTCGACCAATGACGTATTTCAGATTGGTTTTGTCGAACTCGGGAATCTGTACTGTATTTCGGACGGAACAATTTACTTAATCCACGGAGGGGAGCTTCCTCTTGTTCCGTAAACCATCACCGGGTAAAAGTCTCAAGAAATTCGTAATTGTATTCTTAGTATAGCCGTACTGGGGATTGAACCCCCAACATCTTGAAGACTCTCACATCGAACTCATAAAACTTTTATCTGTTGTGCGACAGATCCTTGCTTATGATTCTAAGAATATCATTATGAATTACTTTAGACAGAACGAGAGAAAGCTACCCGCGAAGATTAAATACAGAGTTTCGTTCAGATATCTGTACAGATTCCCGAGTTTGACAAGACGCACTTGAAGAAGTCGGATGTAACCTCGGCCTAAACGTTAGAATAGCATCGAAGATGAGAACAGTAGTCCAAATAAGACCAATAGCACAAATTATCAATCACATCTCAAAAAATTAAGAAACATAGAGTATTTCTCTGTTCGACTTGGCCTTATTTCATTCGTTTTTTCTTACTATGAGAAACGCTTAAAACTGTATTTGATCGTTCTACGTGATGTCCGGCTTTACTTGTCATTGTCTGCATACGAAAGAGAATTGCTCTTTTATCTTATTAATATATAGATTAAAACGTATGCGACTATTTTCTTCTTACTGATTAGTATAAACAATGTATTCGTAGTTAACATGAGATCTTTCACAGTCCGCAAAAAGTGAATATAATTCAAAACGGAAATAATTATATACAAGCGAGACCTGTGGAAATTCCACAGTTGTATCCTTAGACTGTAGTATATTGCTGATGTGTTTTAAGATATTCCCATTCGATGGACGTCCAGCACAAACGCAGACCCCACGATATTATTGTACTACCTTTGTTCAAACTTAAACATACTTACCTTAGTATTCTAGTTTACGAAATTTCAGAATATATTTTATTGGGGGGGGGGGTTCTATCTCCCAAATTCTTGTATGAGTTTGTGCAATATTCTATGGACGTTCGCGGTGAACGCAGAAACTACGATATTATTTCACAACCTTTGTTTAAGTATACTTATCTAAGTACTCTACGTTATGAAATACGTTCATTCTATTGACATCCGGCATTAACGCAAACAGCACGAGATAATTTACCATTTTGTTTAGATAGAAATATACTTATCTAAATACTCTAATAAATGTAGGTTGAGAAAATATCTGGTTATGGGGTTCTATCTCTCAAACTTGTATAGGCTTTTTTCTTATGTTCTCATTCTATGGATATTGGCAGGAACGGAGACGCCACTATACTAATTTACTATCTATGGGCATCTTAGGCAATTCATAGCAAAAGAAATGGACCCACGGTTAAGTAAATCCATCTAAATGACCTCCCTGATGCCATTGCAACTGAGATAGGAATTTTTGCTGACGAAACCACGATCTACTCTCGGCATGTGAGCAAAACCGACGTGCACATATCTGAGGCAATGGCTGAATCCTTAGAAAATAACCTCCAGTCTATAATGGAATGGGGTCAAAAATAGATGGTAACTTTTAATGCTGCAAAGACAAGGCTACTTTCCTTCAATAACTACAATAAATCTCTTCAACCACCGATTGTCATGGCAAATAGCGCCCTGCCTGAGAGTTCATCATTCAAACCTCTCGGCCTAACTTTCACATATAACATGAGTTGAAATCAATACATTGAAAACATTGACCGGACTGCTGCAAAGAAGGCGGGCCCCCTCTATCGTGCCAGTAAACTTCTCACACCTGACATTATCCTATATCTCTACAAAGCAACACTCCGCCCATGCATGGAGTAGTGTTGCCACATCTGGGCTGGTGCATCATCTGCTAGTCTCTCACTCTTAGAAAAGTCCAAAAAAGAGTCGTGAACTTGATAGGTCGTTCACTATCCACCAAGCTCCAGCCCCTGTCCCATCGCCGCAATGTTGCTTCCTTGTGCCTGTTTTACAAGTACTTCAATGGATTGTGCTCTGATGAGCTTGCTGCTCTGGTGCCCCCACGGCGTAGATTCACTAGACCAACCCGACAATCTGCCAAATCCCATCCATTCACTGTGGAGTTCCCCAGATGCCGTAGAGCTTTCTACCCCAAAAGCTTCTTTCCTCGTGCTGCTGGACTCTGGAAATCCCTCCCTGTTCCGTGACGTTACTGACATGCAGAAATTTAAAAATAATGTAAACAGACGACTCTTAAATTAGGTTGACCTCCCCAAAACCTTTACCCGTTTTTTCTCAGTGGCCGCTAACGTCTACAGTAGCGACCTGCCTTGTTTGAGGTGAACTATGTTAAAAAAAAAACATATATACTGCTAGCACTCCGTGGAATCCCTGTTGTCTCCGTGCATGAAATGACTAGAAGTAGAAGAAATTACAATGCTTAGCAGTGTACATTTAGAATAAAAAATGAAACAGGCAGTCGCCTTAAAATAGTTCAGTTGATATATTTTTTGCCGGCATATGGAACTCCTTCCCTGCTTCCTATTTCCTCGACTGTACGGACATGCAGAAATTTAAAACTAATATGAACAAGCTCTCGCTGCGCAACTCACTATTAAGGATTACCCCCTAAACTTTCACCTAATTCTCAGTATGCCCTTACGTCTAGAGTTGTAACTTGCCATGTTTGGGATAAACATCTTTAAAAAATAGCCTTATACTAGTAAATGTGAATGTTGTTACTGGTTGGTCTTCCCATACACAAGGTATGACGTCACACGTGATGACCTCACTAAAGGATAGCTTTAAAACAGATGGGAGATAACCGTGCACAGTGGATAAAGTTATAAAATGAAGACGTCATCGATAAATCAGAGAGAAGGATAGAGAAAGAAAGGCGAGACCACATATTTAGTACTTGTTATCTCAACGACTCCCGATCGTTAGGGCCACGGCTGTCTACTAAACAAACGTCTTGACCCTTGAGGGTTTTATTTACTCCTCCCCACGAGTAAGGCACAAGGCCAGTTTTATCTTACTCCCACAAGCAAGATGTGACCCAAGATCAGGTCGAGAAAGTGGGGCTTGAAAAGCCAGCGCTCGAGAGGTGAGCACTCTGGCCATTTAAAAATTGCCTGGGCAGCCCCGTCGGCATTCCCCGGTAGGGGCGCCTCAGACAGTAAGCAATAAACTTACTCCTCCCCAAAGAGGGGAGGCAAAACCTGGGCGGGTGGACCTCCTAGAACTGTACAGGACAGGCGTGCAGTATCCATCGGAACAGATACTACACTTTGATCTTAGCCAAAAGGCCAAGAAGCAGTAAAATATATATTTTAAGTTCATAAGAATTGTACTTGTCGTGTACCGTTCATTAGTGTCCAGCAACAAATGCGGAAAGAACAGAATCGCAGTCACAACCACAAGGCCACCCCTGAGAGGCGAAAAACGCATATTGAATACATCAAAGTTCTATGCAACACAAATTTACCTCACAAGAGTAATTTGTTTGTTGTTTTGTTTTATTTTTTTTTTGTTTATTTGACATCACAAAATGCTCGTCTGAAATAACGATCAATGAAAGAAATTCCGCGCATTGCTTGTTTCTTATAACGAGCGGTACGAAAACGCAACTAACATAGAAACCATGCAAGCCGAAAAGCAAACAGAATAATCGAGGAATGAAAGACAAAACGAATCGGGTAAAAAACGGGGTGAGCGGAAGCTTGGGCAAATACGTAGTGGCGCTGAAGGACGAAAAGCGAAAAGAGGACGTCCTCAAAGAATAACAACGAGATGAAAACAGAAAACTCTACTACAACAAAAATGAGATGAAATAGGAAACCGTGAAGGATGATTAATTTATTTTCTTTTTTTCTTTTGAAAATTTACTACCATTGACAATTTTATGTTTAGAAAAATCTCGACATGTCTTTTTACTAAGAATTCGTTTAATAAGGTGTTTGTGTAATATATATATATATATATATATATGTATGTATGTATGTATGTATATATAAACACATAGTAATAATACATTAAATGATATATGTGTATATATATATATATATATATATATATGTATGTATATATAAACACATAGTAATAATACATTAAATGATATATATATATATGTATGTATATATAAACACATAGTAATAATACATTAAATGATATGTGTATATGTATGTATATATAAACACATAGTAATAATACATTAAATGATATATATATATATGTGTATATATAAACACATAGTAATAATACATTAAATGATATGTGTATATGTATGTATATATAAACACATAGTAATAATACATTAAATGATATATATATATATATATATGTATATATAAACACATAGTAATAATACATTAAATGATATGTGTATATGTATGTATATATAAACACATAGTAATAATACATTAAATTATATATGTATATATATATATAAACACATAGTAATAATACATTAAATTATATATGTATATATATATATAAACACATAGTAATAATACATTAAATTATATATGTATATATAGTTTTACATTTTTATGTATTTACATTATACATTTATATTCATTATATATATATATATATAATATATTACTATATTCTCATTATGTATATATAAGTATAAGTTTTTAATAGATTTCTATTACATATATTTTTTATTTGTATGTATTTATATCATATATATATCTATGTATTTTATAAATATGTATGTAAATAAAATAATTATAGAATGTATATTATATGCATATAAAATCTTTTAAGATAATATAAATATTTGCTATATATATATATATATATATCTTTAATATGAGTGCATATATTAATGAAATGTATTATATATTATCAAAATGTTTTTGTTTTATTTTACTTCAGTCGAAGCTCTTAGAAATCAAGAGGCCCCTTGCTGGGGCTAACACTTTATCTCTATATGAGATACATAAATATTTAAAAATTCTATTAAAGTTCCCCTTTATTTTTAGAACGTTGAGTTAGTAAAGAAGTTACGGACATTACTTTTCGTGTCCCCAATTTACCAGTTAACTGTTGTAAAATATATTCGTTGGGCTCCTTTGGTCTTACCGAATTCTAGGATAAGAATTCATCTAGTTTGGTGAAGTCTCCAGCACAGTGTTGTTAGATGCACTATTCCTCGTATCTTATTTGGACTTCGAATACTGTTATTTTGCATATTCGGTTAGAGTTTAGTTGTAAGAGGAAGTATCCTCATGTCAGGTTATTCTGAGAAACCCTTGTACACATGATGGTGTGTAGAAAGTAATTCAAACTCTCCCGTAGGTAATTCAAACTCTCTAGTCGGTAATTTATAAATATTCATATGAATAGATACATCAAATAAAATAGGTGTATATGCATATATATATATGTATATATATATGTGTGTGTGTGTGTGTGTATACACGTCTTGTGTGTGTGCATACACGTCTTGTGTGTGTGCATACACGTCTGGTGTGTGTATATACACGTCTTGTGTGTGTGTATACACGTCTTGTGTGTGTATACACGTCTGATATATGTGTGTGTGTATACACGTCTGATATATGTGTGTATATACACGTCTGATATGTGTGTGTGTATACACGTCTGATAAGTGTGTGTGTGTGTATACACGTCTGATATAAGTGTGGGTGTGTGTATACACGTCTGATATAAGTGGGTGTGTGTATATATATATACACACATACATAACATAATGTAGGTGCATATGCATATTTCTCTCTTTATAGATTTGCATTTTCTTTCTTTGTGTGTATATTTTGTTCTCTATCTAATATATATATATATATATATATATATATATATATATATATATAATGTGATACTCTTGTAATCGAACAAAAAATACTAATGAAACTAATATCGGTCCCTCATCGAAATAGAAAACTCTGATAAATATTTCACCTTGTTCTCTTGTTTTAACCTGTTCGTTTTGTGGATGTCAGATCTTCGGTAGCGACAAGAACGCACATGACGACCGGGATAAGAGGAGGCCAAAATAACAAACTCACTGCCTCGTCGGTGACTTTTTGCAGCATCTTGCAAGTTGAAAAGTGAAAGAAGAAATGAAGATCAGATTTGAAAGTTAAATGTGGCAGACCATAAGTTCATCCGTGAATTATCTTCTGTCAATTACAAATATTATGTTCACTCTCCGGCAAAAATGATGCGAAAAATTATGCTTCGCCAGTGTTTGAACAAATATTCTTATAACATGGCAGTCGGTGACGTTTTAAAAAAAGATGGAAAGAACGCGTCTGTGAATTAAAAACAAAAACTCAGAAGAAAGAAAAAAAATGTATCAATCGGTCTAGAAATAAGAAAGACTTAAAAGAATCAAAACGTCTCATTATTGAAATAATGATGGATTGCTTCCGAATTCATTTTTAACTATGAGGTGGGGGGTCTGACTTGCTATTTTCTCCCTTCCGCTAAACACTTAAAATAGTTTCGTGTGGCAGTTATTTACCAGCTCATTTTGTGTGACGAGGCGAATATATGTTTATTAATATCTCCGCAAATGAATAGACATTGGTCTATATTATAAAGTACAGGATATGTGCTAGAAAAAATGAGACCCATTGGATCACTCATTAAGCGTAGGTTAAATAGTTGAATAAGGATAAAGTGAATATGTAAATTCACAAAACAAAATACAGATTTAGTATTTCTGGTCGCTATATCTCCCGCTCCGTTCTCTCTCCGTTTGTTTCTCTTAAGTTATTAATAATTGTATTGATACACCCTATTGTTTATAATGGACTATTCCAATATTTTTTATAGTTATTTTTTATCACACTGAACGCTTAATATACAGAGAGAGAGAGAGAGAGATACAGAAGTGAGAATGATACACTTTAAAAGAGGGCGGGCTCCACACGGCATACAATGAAATAGTGAATGTGATAGACATTTTCTAAGAGAAGGGTGACTTAGTGTTAGGGTTAGTGTTTTTATTACACTGAGCTGTTGATACACAAACACACACACACACACATGATGAGAATGAGAGAGAATGAATGAGAATGAGAGAAGGAATGAATGAGAATGAGAGAATGAATGAGAGTGAGAGAATGAATGAAAGTGAGTGAATGAATGCGAGTGAGTGAATGAATGCGAGTGAGTGAATGAATGAGAGAGAAAGAAAGAATGAGAATGAACGAGAGAGAAAGAAAGAATGAGAATGAACGAGAGAGAAAGAAAGAATGAGAATGAACGAGAGAGAAAGAATGAATGAGAGAGAGAGAGAGAAAGAATGAATGAGAGAGAGAGAGAAAGAATGAATGAGAGAGAGAGAGAGAATGAATGAGAGAGAGAGAGAGAAAGAATGAATGAGAGAGAGAAAGAATGAATGAGAATGAATGAGAGAGAGAGAGAAAGAATGATGAATAAAGGATGGGCACTATAAAGTAAGAGAGGGGTTTCAAACAAGATACAATGGAAGGATGAAAGTGAAAAACATAATTTTTTTAACGATGGGTGACTTTGTGAGTTAATTGCTAATTACGAATAATTAGAACAATTAAAATTGACATTTTTTTCAAACATAACTTTAATTCAAAAACCGAATATTTTAGCATGTATTGTGTGTGATTAAAATAAACAGTGAAAAGCCTTAGGAAAACAAACGGTCATTATCTCAGCTTTGGTATACTAATAGGTATATGTGTTATTACATACACACGATTCGGGACTGAGGGAAATTCAAAATCGATAAATATACGTGAGATTTATGAGTAACTTTTATTTTAACCAAAAAATATGTGTGGGTTAGATCAAACCCCCCCCCCCCTTTCGAGCTGCTTGGTCCCGCCTAAAAATAGGGTTGTTCTATTTTAACCTTTGTCTTTTGTGATGCCGATGGTATAAGCGTGACAGCTGACGAACGGAGCCATACATCGAATTAATTGGACGCATCTGGAATACGACAAGATCATTCTAAATGAGCAGGTAGCGATGAATATTCAAAGTATGACAGACAGCGGCTAAAAAAAGCAGTAGGATAAAAACAAACGCAAAAATTACGCAAAAAAACACAAAACAATAAACAACGAATGCCTACTGCTGACTAACTGAAAGGACGTTCAGTTGCATGACGAAGGAAGTTAGTATTTGCTTTACTCGCTCCAGTGATAACATTTTCTGTAATTATGCCATTGCACAAAGTAAAACATCCGTCTCAGCTTCCACTAAAAACATAAATAAAACCCAACGCACACGCGAAAAAAGGAAGAAGCACAACGTGTAGCGCCAAAAAAGACTAAAAAGAACAAAAAAAAACAAAAAGGCGTCCCGCTCCTCCAAGACGCATTTTGCGCTGCATCGAATTTCCCCGAGTGGGACTTTTTCGTCACGATGGCTTCTTCGTACTACTACTAAAACCGTTACTATTTCTATCCAAGAGACAGGAAATGTATGCACTACTGTTACAAGGATAAGTTGGTAATATTACGCTCAGAGAAATTCCTACATAAGACGTTGCTTGTAAAAGAAATTCTTTAAAAATTGACGCGTCGAATAGCAAATGTCCTCGTCTCTATTAAAAGCATACGCCCTAAAATGAAGTACCGCTGCCAGATCTGGGGAGGTGCCGTTCAGAACACTATTTCTTGCTTTGACAAAGTAAAAAAAAAAAATGATGTCATAATCGATTGGGGGGGGGGGTAATCTTTTTACATTCTCTACATCCCCTTTCTCACAGAAAAGACGGTGCTAGTCTTTCTCTACTCGATCATTATTTTCATGGAAGGTGTGAGAATGAGCTTCTATTTGTTGTTCCTCCTTATAAGACCTACACAGTAAGAACTCCTTCTGGTACCGCGAAGGAACATAACTTTCTTCCTTCCCCCATGTGACAAGCGTCAGGCGGAATTCCGACGAACAGAGCTTCTCTCCAATGGTTTCTTACTTGTGGAACACATTACCACGGAACTGCTTACCTGAAGATTAAAACAGGGTTGTCGTTAAATGCAATGTCAACAAGTACTTGTCATAAACCGTCCCTATACGTAATCAAACTTTATTCGTTCGATTAATTACTTTAAATCCTATCATGGTATTCTACTAACATTCCATTTCGCTCACCCTTAATCTCGAGTGGCATTTGGCCTTGATAAACAATGACGTATTAGTAAACAAAAAGAATAGTATAGTCCGTCAGTTGAACTCACGTGTCAGTATTTGCATCGCTAGTTAGTCAGACTTAGATTTGAACTAACATTTTAGTCGGGCTGTCATGTTTAAATTTGAAATATATTTTTTTACCGATGTCGTGCATATCAATACGTATTTTACGAATATCTGTTCTTGTTCTGAAATGATTCCAAACTTCGAAAATGTATTTGCCAATTAGTTTGTATTGTCGCAACAGCCGTTTACCAATGATTGGTGGAGGGAGATGTGTCAGATTGTGATTTCTTTCAGGTTTTGTTCCCTCGGACTCGTGCAACGTTCATGCTATATTTCTTGTTCTTTTTTTCAAAGTTAGGTGTGGGTTTATTTCAGAACTTAAAGATGTTTGTTAATATCCCAGCTGTGTTCATCAATGCCGTTCGTGTTATTGTATCACTCCTTCCTTTGATTCCAATTTCTTCTACGCATTTTCCAGGTTTTTCAGGAGCGTTACAATTATTTGTATTTTAGAAACTTTTTTCATCTTCCATATTCTTTAAAATTATTATTAATAATAATATTGAGACACATCGCTCATTATATTGTACTCCTTAGTTAAAAAAAAGTATTTCGCTTCTCCCAACATTCTATCTATTCGTACAAATGACCCAGCTATTATAGATTAAGAATCAGCTAGTGGCCCGAAATCAAACTGCAAAAACCTACTATAAAAGTCAGGGACACAAGTAGTTTGATACAGGAATGACGGCGATTTAACGTGTGTCTCATCTGACACACCGCTGTATAAAGAGTGTTTCATGTAAAGTATGTCCAATTTTGTCAACTAGTTTTAAACACGTAATTATCAGTAGCTATAGTTGCATTGGAATTTCGACCTCATTCGCATTCCCCATCCAGAATTGTTTTCAAATGTATACGAATCACACATTAATTCACAGGAGCATATTAATAAAGTGCGGAGGAATGAATGGATCAACAATTAAACTGCTCTACACTGTTCAGATGTGCAATACTTATTGTAACCTTTACATTTGCATCGTTTGTGATTTTCATTTGGATCTGTTTCGGAATCATACCCGAAAGTCCGTTTTCGAATGGTTTCTTGTTTAATATATATTATCTTGTGAGATTTGATAATTGAACCTACATTGTATTTAACCTGCCATACTAAACTTTGATTCTGACTATCCTATTTTACGTACCATCTTTATACCACGATGTCGGTACTATAATAACCTCCTTCGTTACCTTGTATTTAAAAAAATGCCGTAGTCTGCCTCGACAATTAGTAAAATGAAAACATGTTTCAATTATGACCGAAAATCAGAATCATCAAAGAGAACGAGTCATTTTCAATAGTGTTTTCTCAATTACAGCTAAAATGTTCTGTGTCTGTTTGCATTAGTTTAAAAGTATTTAAACAAAATACACGCTAAAGTGGCTCCATTGAATACAGGACAGTGGCGGATAGTTAGAGTTAGTCTTTATACATATTATAAATATATATACTAAAAGTAAATTTACATCCATAGGGGAAAAATGCGGAAAAGCATTACCATATATATATATATATATGATGGACAACAACAAAGGAGGAGGGTAGGGAGGAAGAGGGACTAAAAGTATATATGTGTGTGTGTATATATATATATATATATATATATATATATATATATATATATATATATATTGATATGTTCATATTTTTTATATTTATAATATAAAACTAAAAATAAGAATACATTAATCACCTAAATAATAGTATAATCGATTCGTCCAAACACTTAAAAATGCAGCAACATTTTTGTAAGTAACGGATACATTTTATTAGACAGACGAACGACACAGGTAAGGAAGACTTTTAAATTTTTTTTTTTTAATAACTAATATAAGTAAGCAAAACATTTATATGGAACAAAACTTAGATTTAGTATACGGAACGTTTATGTTTCTGTCTTTCAAGGGAAGTGGGGTCTGATCAACTCTGCTGGCAAGTAATGAAATTAAATACCGTCTTGTTTTTAAATTCCCGAAACAGTTTTTCATCGTAAACAACTGATGACCCCTTAAATAATGTTAGAAGTAAACTAATATAATAACTGTAAAAAATAAATTGACTTACATGAGTGATTTTCCACTGAACAACTTGGGACAAAAGGTGTTTGTTTTTTGTCTTTTTTTATATAGTTTTAATGGTTAAGAAACTTCCGAGACTATATATATATATATATATATATATATATATATATATAAACGAATGTTAAATCTGCAATATCTTGGATTTAGTTAGTTTGTCTGAGAATTTAAACTGCATTTTACATTTTCTTTAATGACTCACAGCTTCTTTAGACTATATATTGGGTATTTAGATCTGTATGGCCAGGTTTCTTTCCTCTTATCTAATTACTTTTCTGGTACCTAAGGTACTTAAGCTTTATTTTTTATTTATTTTTTAATGCAACTTTAATTTCTATATAATTTTATTTCTAGCTACCATATCGCAGAATTGTTCTTGGGTGTAGTGTTTAGATAGTATTATTATTTTTTAAATGTTTTTTATTGTTATAATTAATGTTATTTGATATGCAAATTACTATATCATACGGTAGTCTTAAGGGTAATATATTATTTTATTATTATTATTTATTGATTTACGCCGGTCTATGGGGCTGTCCTGTGCAGTTCTAGGAGGTCCACCCTCCCAGGCTTTGCCTCCCCTCTTTGGGGAGGAGTAAGTTTATTGCTTACTGTCTGAGGCGCCCCTACCGGGGAATGCCGACGGGGCTGGCCAGGCAATTTTAATGGCCAGAGTGCTCACCTTCTCGGGCGCTGGCTTTTAAAGTACGACTTTCCCGACCCAACCTTGGGTCACATCTTACCTTGTGGGAGTAAGATAACACTGGCCTTGTGCCTAACCTCCTGGGGAGGTAAATAAAATGTATATATTAGTGATATTTTAAGCTAAATTTTTTCGACACTTGATTATTGGGGAAATGATCGTATAATCAGTACCATTGGAGAGCCATGAATATTATAACTGTCCTGTTTTTAAATCTCCGAAACAGTTACATGTTTAACAGCTCATGATCCCCGTGTTAATATTAGACGCTTAAGGTCTCCTGTTTTTGTTTCATTCTTAGATAATTTACCCCCCCCCCTTTTTTATTTACTTATATTTTTTAATTTATTAATTTTCCAACGAATGTTAAGTCTGCAATACCTTGGATTTAGTTAGTTTGTCTGGGAATTTAAACTGCATTTTACATTTTTTTTTAATAACTCAAAGCTTCTTTAGACTACATATACATATATATATATATATATATATATAATGGTGCTTAATAATAAATAGATCTATTTATTAGATATTAAGGTTTTTATTCATGTAATCATTGTTTGGCTACACATTTGTATAGATAGTCAGACCTCTTCGAGTCAACACTTGTTTCCATTCGGCTGCATTGGATGATACCGATGCAGCCATAAGGAAATGATGTTGCCCCGTAGAAGTATTGCTACCAATGGCGCTGACCGTAAACTGTCTGTAAATATTTAGCCAAATAATAGGTGCATAAATAAAAACGTGTATACCTAATAAATATCTTCAATTATTATTAACAGTATATTAGATAGCCATTATGTTGTAATGTATTTTAATTTGGCGTTTTAATATCACTACCAGTGGTTTAATCTCCCTAGCTTTCTTATACATATGATATTAGCTGAAGTAGAGATCACAAACGCTATCACTGATAAACGCCATTTTCTTTCATGGACGTGAACCAACGGTCCAAACACTGAAGTCAAGGAGAAGCTTCCTTAGCCATGTCGAACCCCTAACAACATCCCAGGAAGAGACGAGACTACAGCTGTGGACCAGATGGCTGGAAGATACCCCCTCATAACGATATGGGAATCACTGCTTCTGAGGAACTCCCTCCCGGTTCAGAGGCACTTTGTCTCCAGTGGGAAACAGAAAACCGCCTGATATCAGGAATAGGGCGATCGAAAGTTGCTATGAGTAGATGGGGCTACTGACCCAACCATCTGTGAATGTGGAGAGAAGGACCATGCAATGCAACACTGCCTGGTCTGCCCCCTACTGCCCAACTGGTATAGCTTGAAAGATCTTGCAAAGTACAACACTATTGTAATGAACTGCATAAAAGCGTGGGAAACTTATATGACCACATGACACTTGAAAGACACGCAAAGATGAAAATGAAGTAAAACGTTAACTTTTTTTTTTAATATTACTTTTCTGTACTTTGGCTCAACTGAAGAAAAAAATGTGCGTTCATTTTAAAGTGTCACAGAAGTAATTAAAATTATCTTTTTGTAATCGGAAAACGTTTTCTTATAAAAACCACAATCATGAATTCCCATCATTAAATAGATGACATATAGCAAAGTGCTCAACTGAGCTTAAATCTCTGGTTCATACTTGTATGAGAATCACATGAAGCTCTCGTCTTCTTACGACAAGTGCAACGAACTATCCCTTCTTTCTTTCTCCATGTACGTAACGGTCAAAAAGATTTCTCTGACCAGTCCCCCCCCTAGAACTCCCCATCTGTTTTACAGGTTGCGACTAGATTGCTTTCATGTGGACTACAGCAATGCCGTATTTACTTCCAAATGTAAACAAATACTTGCCATAAACCGTCCTCCTAAGTGATCGAATTGTGTTTATTTCATTTATCATTAACAAATATTTCATATCCATAATTATTAAACTGGCAACCTATCCATCTCATTAACGCTTTTAACCTTCATACGCAATGACTTAATACGATAACAAAAAAGGTAAACATTTGGTTAAATTAAACATGTAATCCATGTAGACTTTTAGTTCACTTCTAATGTTGTCCGAGTCGCAAAATCGAGAACGGGGGTGTTGCATGTGAATTTGATTAATTGTATTGTTTTTTTTTACGTTAACTTTGTTACGCTATTAAATCTAAAGGTATAACAAATGTTAATATGAAAACCATGAACTGACTCAATAAAAAAAAAAGAATTAAAATGTTACTAGTGTCGAGTTTAACGGTAAATAGCATAATCTCTGCGTTTGATTAAAACGTATTAAAATTCTACGTGTAAAGCGATTATCCTTAATGGTTAAACGGGGTGTTACACACTTTTGTTCTCCTATCAAATTGGTATATCACTCTATTTAATTTACGTGTGTTTTTTGTTTAACATACAGTGTGTGATGCCACGTGCAAACGCTGTCCTCGTCAGCCGCCAATCAGGACTGGTAACACAATTTTGTATGGCTAAGGAAGTAGTTAAACTGTTGGCGTACCTTACATATTTGTCACCGGACAGGGTATTGAAACAAAATTAGCATATATATTATTTGGATTATTCCGACTGCTATTATTCATCTTGTATATTATTCGGACTGCTATTCTCATCTTGTATATTATTCGAACTGCTATTCTCATCTTGTGTGTTATTCTAACTGCGTTTCGGCCGATGTAACCTCCGACCTTCTTGGAGTGCATCTTGTCAAAATCGGAAATCGTCATGTCAAATTCGAGAATCTATACGAAATTTCCAACTTTAATTCAATCGTTGATGGAAGATCAACTTATTTTTAATATTCACAGTTTTATATTATGTTGAAATGCGTCTTTTGGGACCATTGACGACATTTCATATTACAATGTTATTGCTTGATGTCACGTAAACACGGGAAAAGTTATTGCCTCAATGAGATTCTGTACACGGTGTGCATAACCATGATTCACAATCTAATCCAATTTGAATTTTCCGATAGAGGAATTATGTTGTTCCCTCCAGCGTGCCTAATGGATGCGTAAAGCTTGCAAGCCGGAAAATTCTCTACCGCGATCGTAAGTACAAGCCGTTTTCATTCAAACCAGTCTGATAAGTGATATATTTGCCCTCCTTGCTACAGTCAGCTGGGGTAGATGGAGGTGGCATTTAATATATACATTATAGATTTAGGCGGAAATCCAAGATGTGTCAGCAATACACTACATACATTAATATGTAAGACAAACTTACGGATGATGAATTCAAATTAATATTTTGCCAGACTGACATGCTAAACTTGATTCTTTAGATATCAATTATCTTGTTTCTATATTATGGCGTTTGTAATCTCTCTATGAAGTTATGTGCGTGTATACACTGACACACACACACACAAACATATGTATATATATATATATATATGTGTATATGTGCGTGTAATTTAGTACTATAAGGGAAATAGCAATAGTGCTCAATTACTTTTACAACAGCATATATGTATATTTTAATGGACACTATACATATTTATGATCATCCGTCGGTACCTTCGGTTTCACGGAAAAGTATGTAGCATATTACTTTTAAAACTTCTCTATTTCTCCCCGCGACTGTGCATCACTCACTCTCTCTCTCTCTCTCTCTCCCTCTCGTGCTCTCTCTACTCCTCCATCATACTGCCTACCCTCTCTCTCTACCTTACCTTCCAATGGTACCAGCCGCTCTACTTTTACCTCCAACTGCCCCTCTCTCAACCTTTCCCTCAAACTGCCCCCTTCTCAACCTTTCCCTCAAACTGCCCCTCTCTCAACCTTTCCCTCAAACTGCCCCTCTCTCAACCTTTCCCTCAAACTGCCCCTCTCTCAACCTTTCCCTCAAACTGCCCCTCTCTCAACCTTTCCCTCAAACTGCCCCTCTCTCAACCTTTCCCTCAAACTGCCTCTCTCTCAACCTTTCCCTCAAACTGCTTCTCTCTCTACCTTTCTCCCAAACTGCCCCTCTCTCAACCTTTCCCTCAAACTGCCCCTCTCTCTACATTTCTCTCAAACTGCCCCTCTCTCTCTACCTTTCCCTCAAACTGCCCCCTCACTTTACTTTTCCTTCCGATTGTCCGTCGCTCTCTACACTTCTCTGCAACTGCTCCTCCCCTCTCTCTACCTTTCCCTCCGATTTTCTCCCTCTCTCTACCTCTCACTCCGATTTTCTCCCTCTCTCTACCTCTCACTCCGATTTTCTCCCTCTCTCTACCTCTCACTCCAATTTTCTCCCTCTCTCTACCTCTGAGTCCGACTTCCTCATCTCTCTCTACCTCTGAGTCCGACTTCCCCATCTCTCTCTACCTCTCACTCCGACTTCCCCATCTCTCTCTACCTCTCACTCCGACTTCCTCATCTCTCTCTACCTCTCACTCCGACTTCCTCATCTCTCTCTACCTCTCACTCCGACTTCCTCATCTCTCTCTACCTCTCACTCCGACTTCCTCATCTCTCTCTACCTCTCACTCCGACTTCCCCATCTCTCTCTACCTCTCACTCCGACTTCCCCATCTCTCTCTACCTTTCACTCCGACTTCCCCATCTCTCTCTACCTTTCACTCCGACTTCCCCATCTCTCTCTACCTTTCACTCCGACTTCCCCATCTCTCTCTACCTTTCACTCCGACTTCCCCATCTCTCTCTACCTTTCACTCCGACTTCCCCATCTCTCTCTACCTTTCACTTCGACTTCCCCAAGTCTCTCTACCTCTCACTCCGACTCTCCCATCTCTCTCTACTTCTCCAGACTTCCCTTTCTCTATCTACCTTACCTTCCGACTGTCTACCGCTATATAACTTTCCTCCGACTGCCCCTCTCTCTACCGCTGCATCCAACTAACACTCTCTCTACATCTCCACCTCTCCTTCTGACTAAAAATATAAATAAAACAAGGAAGAATAATGTTTTACCTAATGTCCGTGTTGTTTTTGTAATAATTACAAGAATGAAGACCTTTTTAAGCCTCCCCCACCTGCACCTATTTAGTCTCTGCCTACTTCACGGGAGTGACGATTACAATGTTTTGGGGTTATTTTTTTCACCCAAACCTGCTGGTCGGAGACACACTGAATCCAACGCTATGAGTTTTTTAAAGTGTATTTTGTGTAGTTCCGGACACACACATAATCATAAAGTACCTTTAATAAGTGACGAAGAGATTTAATAATTTGAAGTGATTAGACTAAACATATCTCGGTAGTATTTACAGTGTAACTTAGTTTATCCTTAAACTCTACATGAAAGAAACAATAATATTTTACTTCAAGTTAAAGATGAACCCCCTCCATGATGCGTCCATGCTTCTTTAAAAGAGGTTCTGTCCGTCTGAACTCAAGTCTGAAATAGCATCTTAGAAATATACACACACGCATCACCATGAAAAGCACTGTGCGTACGTAAATGACGAACACCACTTTCACTGTTTGGAATATACGTTACTAGTCTTTCTCTACTCTAACATTATTTTCATGAAAGCTGCTCGACTGAGCGTCAACATCTGATCACCACTTGTAAGACATTCACAGCAAGCACTTGCCTCGTTACCACAACTGCAAAGAACTTTACTTTCTTTCTACTGTGTGCCTAGGGCCAAACGGAAGTTCTAAACACAGTCCTTATTTCTAAGAACTTACCGTCTCTGAGTCTTGTTTTTTTTAACATAGTTCACTCCAAACAAGGCAAGTTGCCACTGTAGACGTAAGGGCTACTGAGAATTAGGGAGAAAGTTTTAGTAGTCATCATAAATTGGGAGATGTGCAGCGAGATGTTTGCTCACATTAGTTTGAAATTTCTGCATGTGGGCACAGTCGGAGAAACGGGCCGAGGAGGGAGTTGCAAAATCCGGCAGCATCTGGTGACCTCCACAGTGAATGGATAGGATTTAGCTGATTGTCGGGTTGGTCGAGTGTATTTATATCGAGGGGACACCAGAGCAGCAAGATTATCAGAGCATATTCTATTGAAGTACTTGTCAAACAAGCACAAGGATGCAACATTGCAGCGATGGGTCAGGGGCTGGAGCTTGGTAGGTAGTGAGAAACCTATTAAATTAGATACTCTTTTGGGGAACTTGTCTAAGAGGGAACGACTAGTTTTTCGTACACCAGCCCAGATGTGACAACAATACTCCATGCGAATTCGTAGAAATATAGGATAATGTCAGGTGTGAGGAGCTTTCTAACACGGTAAAGGGAGCCTACTTTCTTTGCAGCAGCCTTTGGCAATGTCTTCTATGTATTTGTTCCAATTAAGTTTTCCTGTGAATGTTGGGCCGAGAGGGTTTAACGTTGGACGAAGTAACATTTATCCCATTACTCAAAGGAAACGTTAACAAAAGATTGCTTCCCTTTGATCTACAACATAGTTGTCCTTAAATCCAATGCTTATAAATACCTGTAATTAAATGTCCTCATGAATATGCCAATTCTGTTCATTTCGCTCAACTGTTCAAATCCTCTTATGATATATTTATTCATTCAACTGCAAATCTATCCATCACATTAACCCGTATGCTCGAGTGACATCAGACTTTTATAAGTCATGACTCTTTTGATTATTCGGACTACTATTCTCACAACGTTTCGGCCGACGTAACCACAAAACTTCCTCAGATGCATCATATCGAACTTGGGATTTGAAATGAAATTTCAAACTGAAACACATGGACACGTAGTGATGAATTGCACAAAGTTTAATGTGGTAGGAGGTTGAAGGTTCACTACCCACAACAGTTGATACTAAAAATGAAATTAAAATTTCTAAAGACATTTACCAGTCATGGCTGACGACATAATAACAAACTATCTTCGTGGATTATATAAAGCGTTACATTCGACATTCCGTATAGATTCCCAAGTTCGACACGAAGATTCCCAAGTTCGACACGAAGATTCCCAAGTTCGACACGAAGATTCTCAAGTTCGACACGAAGATTCTCAAGTTCGACACGAAGATTCCCAAGTTCGACATGAAGATTCCCATGAAACAATTCAGAGATTACAACGGCCGAAACGTTGTGAATATAACCTCCAAGATGAGAATAGTAGTCCGAAAAATCAGAATAATACAAATTGCTTCTAATTGTTATTTTAATATGACTCTGACTTTTTAAATTTATTTTCGCAGCATATTTTTAAGTAAAAGTCGTCCCATTACTTAAAAATAAATGTAATTTTCCCATCCGAAAGACTGTGTAGGTACCTATTATTATTTCAAGGCAATAATACGCGCTGTGTTGTTTGCAAGAGTTTTTGTGACGTTTCGAAAACAAAATGCATCGAACCAAGAAACGACTTTTATTCCTGTTTGTCCGTCGCGGTTGTTTGATTATTCTACCGCCACCATGATTACTGGCTCGACGAAGAACGTACGTGTATCCATTTGCAGCCTTTCGGTGTCATAACGCGCCCGACAATACGACGGTGTAAACGAAAATTGAATTAAACATACAATAGGTGTTCTAACCTAATTTTGCTGTCCAGATTACTGACCTGATATGCGTTTCCACTCATCACCGCTACTTATGCAGGTGTTCGAAACGAAGTTGAGTCTTTGGGAAAGGAAAGAAAGAAAAAAAAAGTCGGTACTCTTATAGATGACGCACCATGTGTCCGTGATATCGAATCGTCAACGTTCGGGCAGGTAACGGAAGCGCCTGAGAGTTGGCGAGGCGAAAACTGCCAAACGCTAAATTGAAGAATGGCAGCCGATAAATTACGACCAAGAAGACAAAACTAAAATACATATATAAAAATAAAAATTAGGAACGAACAAACCATAGCTAAACATCTGTTATTAATTCGCTGTTTATTTATGTTTGTTTCTTGTCAAAGAAACCATTGTTAATCAAATGTTTTTAAATATTTTGTGTTTTGTTTATGCACAGGAAAATTTCAAAAGATGATTTTGTTTGGGTTGTTAAACAGATGATTTTTTAAACTTTTGTCTCAATGTTTTTCTCTTTTTACATTTTTTTTTTTTCAAAAAAAAAAAACTCAATTATTCCTTAGAGGGATTAAACAAGCTGACAGGGATTATAAAAATTCATTTTTTTTTAAAACGCGATTAGTTTCTTCCAAAAGTTACCGGCTACTTGGTTAATAGTTTCGTCAACTGTCGGGCGATTCCGAGATCTGCCCGAACGTTTACGACGCCAAGTCACAGAAACATAGTGTGTCAGCTATAAGATTATCAAATACTAATATCTGGATCGAGAATTTGTGTTCTCAAAATGCAAGGTTCATCTCTTAGTCCAAACAGAGATGCATATCAATTAAAGAAAGAGAAAGAAGGGTGAAACAAAGAAGGGAGATAGTGAAAGAGTTAGAAATAGAATAAAGAAGGAATGCAGAAAGCAGGAAATAAGAGGGCGTAGAATAAATGAGAAAGGAAGAGGTAGAAGACATGATTAAAGGGGAAATAGAGAGGGCAAATAAAGAAGAGAACGTAGAATACAAAAGAATTAAAAAAGGCAGACACATAAAGAATAGAAAGTAACGAAAGAGGGAAACAATTAAATAGATGTAAGAAATGAAAAAGGAAAGACATGAAACACGGGAAGAATAAAAAAAAATAAATAAATAAAAAAAAGAAATAAAAAACAATAAATAGAAAGAAAAGAGATGAGTATAAATGAAACAAGCCGCGTATGCTTGGTCCCCCTGCGTATGTGACTCGATGTGGCGAGTGTAAACTGCAATAAATTTGGACAATTTGGGGCATTTTTGACCCACTGAGGGCGCGAACCAGAATTTTTCTGAGGTCAAGGATGCTCATTTTATATCCAGAACAATTGCCTCTACATTTTGCCAAGTTTAAAAAAAATAGAATGGATGGATCAAACGTTATAGGGAAAAAGGGTCATTTTTTGCTATTTAGGGGGCTTTTGACCCCCTGGGGGCGCGAACCAGATTTTTTCTCAGGTCAGCGATACTTATTTTCTATTAGGAACAATTGCCTCCACATTTTGGCTAAGTTTCAGAGAAATTGAATGGATGGATGAAAAGTTATGGGGCAAAAAATGTCAGTTTTTGCCATTTCGGGGCCTTTTGATCACCTGGGGGGGCTAACCAGATTATTTTTCAAAAATCGGAGAATGTCACTTTCTAACGTGACCAAAGTTATAACTTCATGCAAAATCTCAGAGAAATTCAATGGATGGTTGGGGAGAAAAATCCGGACGGACGGACGGACGGAAATGCCTCAAAACATAGGTTTCCCGATTTTATAAGTCGGGGGACCAATAAGAGTACATAAAAGATAGATAGAAGATAAGATACAAAGTGTGGGGGGAGACGGAGAAGTAAAACATTAGTTAGAGAAAAAATAGGGGATAAGCGTATTAAAAACGGAAAAGAGAAGAAAGATAGAGATGATCGGATGAAATAGAGAATAAAAATGTAATCGTGAGGGGTCATAAATAATGAGTAAACACAAATATTGATAAAAAAAATACGAAAATAGGGGGAAACTGAAAAAAACATACGTGAAATCAGACAACAAAAATAATATATACTCATACAAATCAAAATAGATTGGATAAGTAAAAAATGAAATTAGGGGTGCATTAAAAAAAATATGAAATTAGGGGTGCATTAAAAAAATATGAAATTAGGGGTGCATTAAAAAAATATGAAATTAGGGGTGCATTAAAAAAATATGAAATTAGGGGTGCATTAAAAAAATATGAAATTAGGGGTGCATTAAAACAAAAATGAAATTAGGGGTGCATTAAAACAAATATGAAATTAGGGGGGCATTAAAAAAATATGAAATTAGGGGGGCATTAAAAAATATGAAATAAGGAGTGCATTAAAACAATATGAAATTAAGGGTGCATAAAAAATTTATGAAATTAAGGGTGCATTAAAAAAAATGAAATAAGGGGTGCATTAAAAAAAATATGAAATCAGAGGTGCATTTTAAAAAATTTGAAATTAGGGGGTGCATTAAAAAAAATATGTAATTAGGGGGGGGGCATTAAAAAAATATGAAATTAGGGGGGCATTAAAAAAAAATGAAATTAGGGGGGGGCATTAAAAAAAATGAAATTTGGGGGGGGGCATTAAAAAATATGAAATGCGGGGGGCATTAAAACACTTAAATTAGGGGTTCCATTAAAAATAAACTTCTGCATTTTGTAGATGTTATCGTGTAATTAAACGTGTTAGTCAAGAGGCAAACATTAAAATCAAAATGAAATATTGGTTGGGTGCCTCTATTTCACTGGTATTTGGCAGCGGGCAGAGGGAATCTATGTATTTGGAAGTTTTCCAACTGAAAAGAAAATGAACGATGCAAAAGTAAACGATTGAATCTGTGGAAAATGTTACAGCTTTTTTTTTTTTTTTAATATATCGATACAAACGAAAATAAATTACCAAGGATTAAATCTAGGCCTAAATAATTGGCAATAAGAATAGAAACATAGGTGTCATGTCAAATTAAGTGGGTATATATATATATATATATATATATATATAAACTCTCTAATCTTTCTGTTTCTGCTCGTTATGAGGACATCTAAAAAGTCAGTCACCCACTATTTAATAGTTTCACACCGCGAATATCTTTAAGAGCAATTTTTGATATCCTTATTGCACTTGGTTCACCGGGTATATAATAGCCAGGTAGTTTTTTCAATATTTTTTTCATAGACCATTTTCTCATATGATTACTGGAATGATTAACAAAGGTCAGTTTCTTTTCATGTAGTACATAGTGTGCATTTGAATGAACAAGACAAGTGACCTAAAAATAATCGGAACATAACCACATAAAGACAACAGATCTTGAGCAAATAAAATGCTCGATATCTTACTAGATAGAGCTTGACAAATTATAAATACCTACAGTGCTAATGCAGTAAGTGTTTAACTAAATTACAGTTTATTTATAAACATACATACAGATATATAGTTACATACATATATATACATATTTATATATATATATATATATAATACATGCGTATATAAATACAACACATTACGTAAATATATATATATATATATTTTATTTACCCCCTCTTTTGGTGGAAGGAACTAGATTCGAACCCGGCACACCAAGATCTTCAGTCTGGATCGTTAACCACTTAGCCGTGCAATACCTTATTACGCACACGCACACGCACACACACACATGCACACACACACATACATATATATATATATTATACTTGCGTACATATATAAATATACCGACAGATACTCACATAAACACGTAAACATATTTATATACGCGTATATACAATATACGTACTATTTTCAGTGTGTGTGTATATATGTATGTATATATATATATATACGTGTTTACGCGGGTATATTTATATATATAAATATACACACATAAATACGCGTTTATAGATATTTAAATATACCCACATAAATACGCGTATATACATATTTAAATACACCCAGAAAATAGTACGTATATTATTTATACTCGTACATATATATATATATATATAAATATACGTGCCGATATGCATACATGCACATGTGTATACATGCATGTATACATACACATGTACGGCCATATATATAAATTTACGTGCGTGTATATATACGTGTACACACATGTATAAGATTACACAGACTTGTATAAAAAAGAAACGGGCGTTAAGATTTGATTTCCGTTATTGAATAGAAAACAGAATTTTTACATGCAGAAGACTCGATCTCTTTTCAGATAAAGCTTAAAAACAAAAACATAAGTAATATATAGACAATTTGACTTTAAGATGTGTTTTATGTATTCAATATTTTCTTATATTTTAAGGTAGATAAGAGAAAATCTGGGAACGATAGAGTTATAATACAATTTGCAAATGCAACAAAAAAAGGAAAGAGATAGAGAAGAAACTGAAATGCATGCAGATGAATAGACGCATCATGAAGCCAAAAGATAAAAAGGAGAGAAAAAAGTAGACAAACAATGATAGAAAGCGAAGGAACTACACGAAGTAGCCACGAAGAGAAAATACAAAGACCTGAAGAAAAGACGCGAAGAAGACCAAAACGAAAGAAAATACGTGAAGACCAAAACGAAAGAAAATACGTGAAGACCAAAACGAAAGAAAATACGTGAAAGACCAAAAAGAAAGAAAATACGTGAAAGACCAAAAATAAAGAAAATACGTGAAAGACCAAAAATAAAGAAAATACGTGAAAGACCAAAAATAAAGAAAATACGTGAAAGACCAAAAATAAAGAAAATACGTGAAAGACCAAAAATAAAGAAAATACGTGAAAGACCAAAAAGAAAGAAAATACGTGAAAGACCAAAAAGAAAGAAAATACGTGAAAGACCAAAAATAAAGAAAATACGTGAAAGACCAAAAATAAAGAAAATACGTGAAAGACCAAAAATAAAGAAAATACGTGAAAGACCAAAAATAAAGAAAATACGTGAAAGACCAAAAATAAAGAAAATACGTGAAAGACCAAAAATAAAGAAAATACGTGAAAGACCAAAAATAAAGAAAATACGTGAAAGACCAAAAAGAACGAAAAGAAAAACGTGAAGACCAAAAAGAACGAAAAGAAAAACGTGAAGACCAAAAAGAAAATGAAAAGACAAAAAGATTTTTAAAAATGAAAAGACGTGAATAGAAAAAGGAAAAACACAAATACGAAAAAGAAAATTACAAAGGTTAAAAGGAAAGACGAAAAAGGACACGAAAGAAAAAGGAAAGTAAGCTAAATGTCACAAAGATAATAATGAAAAATAGACACGAAAAAAGAAAGAGACACATGGAAAAATGGAAAGAAAAGACAACACGTGAGAAAAAAGAAAAGGGTGAATTCATTAAAGGAGAGTAAAAAAAAACAACGAAGAAAAAATGGAAGAAGACAAAGAAATGAAATGAAATGCACAAACGAAAAATGATACAAACCGAAACCAAATATACGTGAAAAAAAATGGATGGTCAAAAAGAAAAGACGAATGCAAAATCGAATGGAAGAACGAGAAAGCTACGAAAAAGAACAGCAAACAATGAATTAGTGTTAAAATAATAAGGAAAGTCAGAGGAATAACAACATAGAAAGGGGAGTACGATCAAACCTTATGATGTAAAACAAAAAAAACGTAACTTAAATAAAACCAGAGTGAAAGATCGTCTAATTTTGTATCGTTTTCTTACACGAAACAGAAACACTGGCAAAGGAAGGATTGACGTGTGGGGTGCAATCACGGAATACCGGGCTTTTGGCGCGAGAATCTATGTAAAGAAATGTGTGTATGTGATATAAAATAGATGTACAAACGGTTGAAAAGAACGAGCAACGTCAGAAGCGTCCTCGCCGCCGTTCAAAGTGGAAGTGTTACTCTCTTGAATCTATCGGAAAGAAGGAAAGGGACGAAGCAAGAGGTGATGGGTGAGAAACAGGGCTGTCTGAGACAAGGCGAATAACAACAAATAAATAAGACTAGGAAGCGATGAAGGCGTCGAAATGCCGGTGATAATGATTAGTCGGGCGTTTAGGCCCTGGAAATCGAGTCGGCGACGAAGACGACCAACGAACGAAAAAAATAAAACTGATTAAAATGGAGTAGAAAGGGAGGGAAACTCGAGGAACATAATTTGTATAAGTAACTTTATATTTAATTTTACTTATTTAGGTGTGTGTTGTTTGGGAAATGTGTCGCTTCTCTCCTTTTTCCATGTATATATATATATATATATATATATATATATATATATATATATATATGGGTGTGTGTACGTACGTATAAAATTAATAAAAAAATATATATTAACGGAAAATACGTCCTATAAAGTTAAGGGCGACTAATAATGCAATTTTCTGCATCTTAATCACTTAGGAAGTGAGACAATCGAAGTAGTAGTAAGCAAAAATACACCGAACGCTGCAATCACCAATAAAAATAATTACATAAAAATACATTGAATATTTAGGTGATAAAAATAGTAGATATGTCTAGACATGGCGTCTTGGTCAGATGGTAAAACGCTAGACTAT